>CABFOQ010015863.1:1348-24062 GCA_900660455.1 Gephyroberyx darwinii | reverse complement strand
TTTACTCTCAATAAAAATACAATAAATAAAAAGAAGGCCTGGGCGCCAGTTACAGAAAAACTTAAGGAGACTTAAATCCACCATTTAATCAGACTCCCTAAAGACATCTGTTCATAAGAAAAGCTAACCTGAGACTGGTATGGGCTGTCATGCTCTGAATTATGAGTAAAATGAAAAAAGAAAAAAAGCAGGGCTTCCATTGATGATAACATTTTGAAACAGTTAATTGAAATAATAACAACATAAAGTGGGGACTCTTCCATATTTATTTGTAGTAGTGAGGAGAAAGTCTAGTCCAAGATGGCCACTTGTCATTTAATGAACAAGCTGAAATTTAGATTTAAATCTAGAAAATAACTAGTGAACTTTTACCAAGCTAAGATTCATTGGTGGCTATGGCTGGCTTGCATGGTGGAGTTAGCTAGTTACTGTACACTCTACATCAATCACAAAACACTGTTTATATTCCTAAGAAATGTAATAGCATCAAAATGTTGTTTCTGACGACAAAAATGGATTTGAGAAATGCTAGCTACATTTCTTATATGAATCTTTATCTAAACTCAAGTTTAGCCAGGGGAAGGACGGCTCTTACTTTAACGGCTTAAAATAATGCACCCTATATCAGAGTGATCCAACTAAGCCAAACTAGAGATCAGGCTTAAAATAACTTTGGGCAACTGGTCCATTTGAAAATGTTCAAATTGTTGTGAAAGTGAGAGAGATTTGTTCCTTTGGAGGCGCAGGGATTTGCCATGGTATTGTCTGTCACTGAAAAACTCTACGTGACTATTGGAGCTGCAGTGATTCTGTAATGGGAAGCAACTGTTTGAAAGCATCACTAACTCTCAGTTTAAAAGTTTGTCTCTTGGTTTTTAAGTTTATTCTGTAAATCCAATTATGCGGTGCAAGACTGCCAACAAGAGAAATATAAAAAAAATCAAAACTCATTTCTGACTCAGCCAGATGTTATCGAGCATCTGAGTTTGTTTCATGAGTTTGTCATAATAGCGTGATAGTCCTCTGAGCCGATTTGTGAACAAAATGCTTATCTGCATGGGAATTTAGGGAGCCTGTAGTTCCTAAGAGATGGAATCTGGCAACAGATGGCGTTTTGAGACAAATAAGCATTTATGTGCCAACCCAATGGATGTGTATGTAAAATTTATAACATGACAGTAGTTACTGTAAATAGGTGCTTTGTGTAGACATTTTTATCCTTCTCTAGTGGCCACAGACTAGACAAACTTCAATGTGTTTATCATTTTCAATATTGGGTAGGCAGTATGTTTCTTTATAGCTCCATCTGTTCAAAGGCATAGACAAATAGGACACATGTGGTTGGTAGGTCTACTTTAAGCTGGTTTTTTTGGTCACAGCGTTGATTCCCAGGAGTAATTCTGTCAAGCTTGATAACAACAGGCTCTGACTTTGTTGGCAGATGACAACTCAGACACCACGCTGTTCCAAGCCTGATTTTGGTCCCATAAGCAGCCGTAATCTTTAGATACATGCAGTGAATACAGTCAATGTTTCTTTCATGCTGTAAAGGGCAGTCACCTGAACAATGTCTCTCTCAGCCAGCTTCCCTCGGGATGAGATCCTGATGTCATCCCCATCCAGCTCCACCATAGCTTTAAGACACAGAGAACACACACTCATACACGTGTTCAAGTAAGTAATGAGAGCTGCCACTAAAAGAAAGACAATTTTATCGGACATCTTATTGAAGCAGCGATACAGCTGAACCCACTGGACTAGCTCATGATGTCACACCTTTCGCTTTAGTGACAGAGTGAGAAGGCTCAGCTGCAATTTTAATCTTTTAGTTTTTATAGCCGGTCTAATCAACTAATAAGTCCCTTGTTGAGGTCTGTGCAATTAAGGCTTACTTACTACTCTCAACACAACAAACCCAGCAATTAACCTCAGTCACTTCTTATACAATTCTGCCTCCATCCACCTACGCAGGCCCAATTTTCTCTTGGGTATTTCTCTGAATTATTGCCAGAGGTTAGTGCTGACAGTAACAGTACCAGGTTGTAAATTGTATAATTTAAAATGTCAACTAGTTAAATCAACCAGTAACATGACTTGACTAATGTAGATGGCATGAGCATCAGATTGTTCAGTGTGTTTTAATCCGTTTCTCAACAGTACTGGACACCTTTCAGCCCCGTGCGTGGAGAGTAATATTAAATGTTTTGTGGAGGTTTTTTTTTTTGTTACATATTTTACTTTTCATTTACCATACAAAAATCACCATACCGTCAAACTCAGCCTGACCAACTCCAACTATGATGATGGACATGGGGAGCTTGGCACCCTGCAGACAATCACAAAAAAAACAAAAAGTCAGTGTCCCTATCCCACATGGAAAATACTGTTAGTGTGAAATGTACTGACTCTTAACATTCTTACTCAGAAACACACACACACACACACACACACACACACACACACACACGTGCCCCGTCTCTACCTTTCAACAGAAGAGAGAGAAGTTTGTCCTCATTACCACTGACCTGTAGTGCTCATTACACTACACTTTGTGGCAGTTACATGCTCCCCCAGGTAGGTTACAACCACGCTAATGTTCTGTATCACCCTAGCTGAAGGACCATTAACTATGAATAGGCTTCCAGAGAGAGAGAGAGAGAGAGAGAGAGAGAGGGTGAGACGGAGACTGGGAGTCAGAGTGAGAAAATGAGAATCTTATGTGTGCCAAGCACTTTCTCGGAGGCCAGTCCCTCTCAAAAGATATCAAACAAAGACAAATCGTTACAAGATCAAAATCAGCATCAAAATCTGTGAAGTCTATGAAATGGCCTCCTCAACAGAAGCTTTCTGTCTTTGTGCCTCAGTTCAAAAGACCCGTTCTTTATCCCCAGATGTTCCAATTTTCTGCCGTGTGCTCCTACCCTCTTATCTGGGAATGACTCTGTGTTTGCTCACTGAAGGCTGGTTATTAGGCTGGTGAGTGGAGACCCCATTCACTGATAACGCTAACAGTGTCCCCTGAGATGCCAGGCCAAAACAGGTCAGTAGTATCGGTACTGATGCTGGTTCGATAGCTAGAAACCAATCTGTATAATCATAGGTTGATTCCTCACAGAAAATATTTTCCACAGGATTTCCCATCTACCTGGGTTGACATTGACATGATCTGGCATTGAAATGCTGAACTGAAAAAACGACTCCTTCAAAGAGAACCGTCTCTTGACAATACCAACTGTGAGAAGTTGGTTGAGGGTAAAAGGAAACATTTGTCTGCAGGGGAAAAGGTGGGGAATGCGTTGACAGACGTCTTGATAAGGTCTTCCATGGCAGGGGATGGATGGCGGCATTTGTGAGCCGGGAGAGGAGAGAGAGGGAGGAGGCACCAACTTCAATCACTACAGCGACCGTCCTCAGTCACCCTCCCAACCACTCCCAAGCTGCACCTGAAGTCAAATAACACTGCAGTCATTTTCATCACTGTAAAGGTTTACTCTCCCTAAGCTGTAGGGTACTGATAAGCCAAAACAATAAAACAGATGAAATATCAATGAAATATATAAATACCAAAGACACAACACACACACATAAATCACTTTTCTTCCTTTGGCAGCATTTTTAACTCTTCTATATTTAATATTATAGGACAATGTGGGAGTCTTACCAATAATTAAACATTTGTGATGCTCTGATTGACGTAATATGCACATTTTGCTTGAGTGACAGTGAAAGCTGAAGTTGTTGCTGTCTGGTTAGCCGTATTAGAGACAGTAATAGAGAAATTGTAATTTCCAGATAGCTGGCAACATAAATACTCAATGTAAAAGCTGTCATTATGTGTAATGAGTTTTCTGTGGTTGCATATTTTCACAAAGCACTTTTAACAAGCGCACTTTTATCTCTGGGACAAGATAAATGTTCCGTGGCAAATCAGGCAACCTCTTCGCCACAGAGATGAGCGAAGTTTCTGTCGACACCATCTCAGCCGGAACACATCAACGTGATTATCAGTGTTCAACACAACTCCTGTCAGTTCCTGTCCTCCCACGCATACGCACACGCACATGCACACGCACACACACACACACACGCACACATGCACACTCACAAACCCACATGTGTGTGAACAGCCAAACACACATCCACACACCTCCCAACATCAAATGCCACCAAAAATAACCTGGCAAACCACCATGCCCCACTTATGCCATCCCCTGCCACCTTGACTGGCAGCCGAGATCCACTCTAATGAGACAACAAAACCGAGTGTCAATCAACATCCATTACCACGACAACCTGCTCTGGATGGAAATCAGAATGTCATGCATGCCTTGGTGTGTGTGTGTGTGTGTGTGTGTGTGTGTGTGCATACAAGCACATACAAATTTGTGCATGAATATGTGTGTTTTTGTGGGGGGGGGGGTATCCTCTCAACATTGGGACCACCTAACGCGCTTGGGATTCCCTCTCATTGGCTGTTTTAGATCTCACCTTAGCCAAGGACTTCAGGCAGGAGATTGGGGATCCTAAACTAATTACAACTGGGTGTGGAAAATGCCGTCTGTTGAATCAGTTAATTGTACCACATAACATCTCAGGGATAATCAGCCATCTGCCAAATAGACAGTCCTCTATCCTTCACAACATGGACGTAGGCAGAATGGTGTCAATGCTACGTGAAGGGTTGCACGGAAACAAAACTTTTGCAGTCTCAAAATACAATAAACTGTTTAACTGTCACATACTTTACTATGTGTCCTTGTGTGAAAAGCTCAGACAATAACTTCAGTAGATCACAAAGACACTATAGACACAGTGGGATGCGAGTCTCTCCAGTGTGCAACTCACACTGAATATAGCCTGTTTCAAATTGTTTGAAATAGTTTGAAGGCAAAGATTTAATTTTGGTTCAGTTTAATTTTTTTTCCTTGAGCTTGATTTATTTCTAATTCAATCCATAGGTTGTAGTTTTCATTTGTTTTAATACCTTTAATTTCTATTAATTTCCCTTATATTTTAATTACAATAACACTGGTTGTAATTTAAATGTAAGAAGAACAGAAGTTACTATATTTAATCACAAGGGTTCATCTTTCAGGGGACCCTGTGTGTTTCATCTTGTGCCCCTAAAAACAAAGACGGAGAACAAAAGGAGAAGTGATGACGAGATAAAGCAAGTAAGACTGACAGAAGAGAAAGAATCAAAGGCAGCAACAAATGTTATTATTGAAAGAAGGCTGACAGATGTAGAAGAAGAGAGAATAGATGAAGACAAAGAGGTGTGGAGTGGAAAGAAATGGAGAGAGACGGACAAAAGGTGTGTGTGTGTGTGTGTGTGAGCGAGAGAGAAAGAGAGGGACTCTTCAGGTTCATCGGAGTGAAAGAGGAAGCGAGGGACCATGCCTGTGAGCATAGGAGGGTGGTGCCGAGTGATTGGCAGGTGGCTTGCTGTAGTGTAGCGGATTCTGCTGTGACTGATAAAAGCCCCTCTGTTCCCCCAACCTGCCAGACATGGGTCCATGTTCCTGAAAACATGCACGTGAGGGGGACAGGCACTGCCCTGCCACGCAAAACACACATACACACACACACACACACACAAATGAAAAAACATTTACACACGACACACGGGAAGAGGGTCATGCATATACAGGCTCTGACTTCCTCTCTCTTTCTTGAAGACAACCTACCAGCGGGAGTAAGTATGAGGAAAGACTTGTATAACCTCATCAGTGTGTCCTCGCTGCCCCAGATCCACGGAGAGTAAAGAAGTAGCAGTGGAAGCAGCAAGCATTGGTAGACAGTCAGGGAACAGGCAGTGAGATAGAGCAGCAGGCAAGATCTTAAAAGGAAGGTGTGGCTGTTCTAATGTTTTGACTAACAGTCGCAAATTCCCTTTAAATCCAGTCTGCTGGGTGGTCTGCGCCTGGAGCAGGCTGAGGCAGGGGAGAGGAGAGGAGGGGAGAGGAGAGGAAAGGAAAGGAAAGGAAAGGAAAGGAAAGGAAAGGAAAGGAAAGGAAGCCACTTTCTGTTTAGAGCTGGAAGAAAAGTAGTTAGGACAAGTTTTGGGGAAAGCTCTCAGTATTGCATCTTTTATTAATGGAACAGTAACCTCTTTTCAGGAGGGTGAAGGGTTTTTCATGTGCAGTATCTTATAAATGTACTGTATGTCCAACGTACTCTGTCTTTTCCGGTTAGAGAACTGGCAGAATAGGAACTCATTTCTACCTTAAGGACGATAGAGGGGGCATTCGTAGCATTTGTAACTTTTAGAACAAATATTTGTCCCTGGTGTTGCCTGCCAGCTATTTTGATGTAGTTGTCAGGTAGATCAACAGGCAGTAATGATGAAGGTGAGTTTGAAAGCATTTTGAAACAAGCAATTATATATATGTCTGTTTTTTTATAGTGAATATCTGTCAATCTCCTTGCCCCCCAACTGCTGGTCAGATGGCTCCTGCTTATAAGACTCAGTATGATTAGCAACCACAATGAACATCTGTGGAACATATTTTTCTGAGAGGGAATGCTTGGTCAGACAGACACAGTATACGTATTTTGTTTCTAACAAAAGGCCAACCTGTGGCCTTTAGTATCCTGGGTTGAAACAATGAACTCTCCACTCAACAGCACCATTCAGTTGAGAGACGCTCCCTCCTGGTTCATGTCAGTTAAAACTGAGGATATCACTGCATCCTTATACACTGCAAGAAATCATGATGTTTCTCCTCTTCTCCCATCTTACATTGACTATGGCCTCCTTGGTCTGGGCCATGTCGGATATAACGCCGTCTGTGATGATGAGGAGCACAAAGTACTGAGAGCCATCCTGCACTGCCGCTGCATACCTACACACACATACACACAAAGACATTGTTGCATTGATTCAATGTATTCTCATTACTATGGGGTAGATAATACTCATTATGATGCCTCAAAAGTACATATTGACTTACAGGCCTAAATAATAAGGTACACAACAAAGCTGGCCTTCACAAAACGATTCACAGATTAACGCCTTTGTTAAATTCTTTCCACTCTTTCCACTCTGGTTCACCTATTCAGATGCTAAATAGCAGATGGGTCATGCATTCATATAGCGTCTCCCTCCTGCCACAGTTTACAAAGTGTAATTCCACTTTATCAGAATGACATTTTTAATTACAACAGGGCACAGGCACAATCAGATGAGCAGTTGTTTTGATGTGGTTCAACAGACGAGACAGAGAGGGAAGAAGTGAGAGTGAGGGGCGTGGGGGTTGGGCTGGGTGTCGTGGCGGATGCGTGCACGTACACCCGCGTAGTTTGTATGTTGTTGTGTTGTAACCGTGAGTGACATCTCAATGTATGTTAATGGCTACAGGCGCTGTCCCATTTGTCATTTGTTCCATCAGCTAATCGGCCACTCTTTTGACAGCTGTCACCCTGTCTAAATTCATAATCAGGCATGTCACATCCCGTTTATTGTGTCTACCATAAAAGATACGGCCGACCCACTGGGTCAGAAAATCAATGGAACAGACATGGAAGACTAGGGATCTATAGATAGGAACTCACAGGAAACCAAAGCCAGCTAACAATGTCGCTATGTGGGAGTCACTTCATGCTTGATATCTGAAATGCTACAGATGATCAGTGATAGCCACTATGTATATGCAAACAATGTGGTGGCACAATAAGTGTTTCCTCCTGCATTGTTGATGGCACTCCTCACCACACACCGAATTAAGTCAGTGTCAATAGGCCCGTTGAAAAGCCAGACTAGCGTAGACTCATGCTCTCTGAAGCACGCAAATACAACATGTGAGGAAATCTGTGTGAACAGCATTGTTTTTATCACGGTGACTCATTTTTCTTATTCTTACTTTGAATGGGGGAAATATGAATAATGCATAAATCATAATAAATAAACCATGAGCAGGAAAAGTTGCTACAAGAGAAACATCCACAGGGAAGAAACAAAAATGAACTCACAGCTTACACAGCGCTAATTCACAGGTTGCATTTTGAATGCGCATGCCCCTGCTGCAGACCGCATGCATTCATGAGAGTGAAAAGCAGGAAGTCTGTCTTGTTAGATTGAGAGTTAATACTTTAGATAAAGGGATTAAAGAAGATTTTATAACCTTGTCATTTCAAAGGAAGTAAATGCATCTATACAGATCTTTCAGGTGACAAAAGAGCAGCTTGTTATCAATGTTAGTTTGCCATCTTAAGGAGAAACAGATAGCACAAGCTAGCCACCAGCAACCAATGTTTCATCACCTGGCAACGTGGTTGACCACGGGAGCAAAGTTAGTTGGCCCATACAGCTGGACAGTCTTCAGACTCTGGTGGTATGCCTCCAGGATGCCCTCAATACCGTTGCAGTAAGGGTTTTCCATGTTGCCATTCTGAAGAGATCACGCAAACAGACAGCAAAGTCAATTTCCTGGGCTTGGTGATTGCATTCATCACAGAAAGAAGTGCCAAGCAATCAAAGCACATTGGTTTTATATTTGGTTTTATTTGTACTTGCTTTCAGAACAAAGGAAACAAATAATAAATAATGGCCACAGATGTCACTCCAAAGTTGGAAATAAAGAGTAGAAAATGGCCTCAAGCAATTATGGACATTTTCCTCATAAATAAACATCAACACCATCAAAACCCAGAGGGGACAGGGTTGACTTACCAGTGGGAACTCATGTGAGACCCGTCCGTCAGGGGGCAGTTTGGCCCCAAAGCCCAGGGCAGGGAACATCTTGTCACTGTCGTAGTCCTGAATGATCTCCCCGACAGCCTTCAGGGCCATGGCATAGGCGTTCAGCTGGTAGGGGTTCATGTAGTGCAGCGAGGTGGACTGGGAGGGGTTCCCTGCGTTGTAATCAATACATATATGTTGTAAGCTCATGTATGTGTAATGATTGCTTTGCATGTTTGTAACCTTGGGTTTTTTGGCCATTTGCAAGAACGTAAGGTGACACAGTCCTCCACATTAAGCGCTGAAGTGGTCGGAGGTTAAGGGGGGCCTAGAGGGCCTTTTCATTGGGAGTAATGGTGTCATGGGGTCACATAAGGGCATTTGGGGTAATGATGTAGTCAAAGATAATGGAAATGATAGAATTCAAATAGATTAATTTCAGCCTATAAAGACATATCTGCACATGTATATGCAATATCAGACACAACAAAAGAATGATTACCAATTTGTATTTACTACACCAGTGATTCACAATAGACATAATGTACATGTATAATGTACATAGCCACTGACCAAGATAATTTGAAGTCTGACCTCTGTCTGTTTTAACTAGTTAGCCAGTAGGCAGCTCCAAACATTGTCACCTCTGCATATTGAAACAGCAGCAATTGCAAAACTTTTTTTTTTGCAAACTTAAAGACACTTCTAATCTCTGTCACATGATCAGAAGCTAAACTAAACTAAATATTGTACTAGAACAAATTCATATTAAAGAAAAAAATATTATTGGACTGAATCTTTGACACTCCTTCTTTCTCCTATTCCTTTCTTCTTACTCTTTCCATCTTTGCCTCTCTGCCAAAGCAGGTTAATCTACAAAAGAAAGTTGGCACACAGGACTTATCTCTTCTTCTATGCCTCTGTTGGGTGGAGAAAAGGGTGATGTACATGTTTGTGTTCTGTGTTTTAACAATTTCTGTTACAGGTGCCATTCAAGCCTCCAGCGGGGATTTTGGCAAAGCCAAATGAGCCGTTAAGAACAGTTGCCCGGAGGGAATATATGGTACCTGATTCACCAGCAGAATAAAATGCTTGGCTGGAGTGAGCTTCAACTGCATGACTCATATATTAACACAAAACTTCATTTCAGTGGTCATGTTCAATCCTCAGACATGCCATCGTAAGTTGGATCATAACTTTAAAGTTGGTGACACAATGGTTGCATTGACCTGTTCTGAAAGGAAAGCAATAACTGAGCCAGAATTGAACACGTCAGAGTAACTGATTGAATGAGCATTCAGAGGCTTGCTAATAACACCGTGACCTTCTCAAATATCCCCTCTGAGAGAACACATTATGAAGTAATTTCAGATTAACAAACCAGCTGGGATCTTTTGGAAGTGCTTCAGAAAATATGTTGTCATTGCACCCTGTGAGCTAGGTGGCATAGTTGACAAATGCGGTGCTTTAAAAGTGCAAACATCATTATCTTTTATGAGACCTAGCATACGCAACTAGAGATACAGTTTTATTAGAAAAACAGGTAGTTGGTACTAAAATCTGGTAAATCATCTAAAGCTTAATTGCCCATGGCATGTCACAAAACCCTCAGAAATAGACTGCTAAGTTGAACAAGCTTAGAAACAAGCTGACATGGGCTACCAGATGTATACCTGGTCATGTGAGAATTATATGTAGAGAAATTTCTGCTCGGGTTGTCTTCACCTGGTTGTAGTTGTCATTTCATTGCAAACCCTCGCCATTTGATATCTGCCTTCTGATAGTACAAATCCTGCCAAGGCTGTGTAGTGACAGGATGCAATATAATAGTGATTTCATCTGAAGTTTAAAGTTTGGAAGGTCACCTTGTCCACACACAAGCTCTGGACAGACTTATGGGCCGTTCTTATTTTCCACTAATAACTGTGATTCACATTGGGCAGTTTTTCCTTCTGGATAATTCTGCGGTAGCATTGTTTTCAGGCATAAGTAATGGCAGTTGAGTGGTGTAATTAGACTTAAGTGTGGTCTTTCAAACATTAGCAAGGAGATTACTCTGCCATCAAAAATACTTAATGCTATTTTGGGTCTCAGCGTCTAATTAGAGCGTATTGACTGAGCATTTAAGAGGAAAGGCTATCGCTTACTGTAGGCGACAATGTGTGAATGTGTTTGCCTGTGTGATGTGTGTGTGTGTGCGTGTTTGCGTGATTGATTCTCAAATCACAGACGTGCGACAGTCAAAGAGCACCACCATCCATTCTTGGCCGCAAACATTGCCCTTAGTATCACTCACCATTAGATGCTGTGAAATCAATGGCCACAGTGAAATTGATCTGGGTCCTGGAATGGGGATGGAGAGAAGGAGAGGGACAAAATCAACGAGAGAGAGAGACTGACAAGCAGCGATGACAAGACAAACCTCATTAAATACCAATGCTTTCACGTCGATTCACACCACACACACACATTCCCTGACACGACAAGAAGAAAGGGCCCCTAAATACTGTGGAGCATTCACAAAACAGAAACTATTGCCGACGAGAATATACTTATCATTTAATATTTTTATTTTCTTAGTTTTCCTGCACAGTCTTTTTAATCTGTGTGTAAAGATCTGAAATGTTGTCAATCAATTTTTTATTTTTTTTTTACAGTATATGAACACACTACTCAATTGATCTCACTGTCACCTCCATTCCATTATTTTGGGGATGAGGAGGAGGAGGAGCAGCGGGGCGTCGAAGAGCGATTGAGACATCCTACCGCTGAGTTGGGTAACAAGCAATTAGACTGATGAAGCACTTAAGAGCAAATCATAATCCAATGTTCTCTGCTGATGAAGAGCTCCCTTCTCCTTGCTAATTTACGACAATGAGACGAGGCCTTCGGGGGCTGGGAAGACAGCCTACATTAGCGATGCAGTACCAAAGACGATGGGAAAAAAAAGAGCGATAATAAAATGATTGAGTTAAAGATTCACATTAACCTTTCAGGGCAGAGGGAGGGAGAATATGCCACAGCCAGATCTTGCTGACCTTAACATTAATTACTTGATTTTATTAATTCATAAGGAGCAGTGCACTCTTGAACCTATTACAAACGTCCCTGACTATATGAACTACTTTTTTTTTCCTTGTGGTTTTTGCACAGAAAGGCATGCTATACATGCACCACAGGAAATGAGAAACACTGAGCCAAAAGACTGATACATCTTTGCGGTTATTCACACACTTGTGTCTGATTACTGCTATAATGGCAGGTGTGCTGCTTCGTGCCCCTTCCATTAGCTCACTTTCATCTGATCTCAAATCTGGATGAAATATTTCACTGCTTGGACCACGCACCACAGACAGGGCCCTATAGCTTTTCTAATTTTAGCCTTTCGCTATTGCAATAGTATTTCCCCCTAAGCCAGCCTCTGTGACTGTGACAGTTGACGTGTCAAATCATTTCCCTGATATGAAGTGTCATAAACCATAATCAATGTGAAGAGATAGCACCCATCATCCCATTATTCCTCCTAACCAAACCACCAAGTCCTCTCATTCCCTGGTCGTGAACTGAGGAGCGGACATTGACACCCAGCGTGACTGACCGAGTGAGGCGACTCAACAATGTAACAGCCACTGGAGTTTCCTGCGCACCATAATGAAAGTTGCAGTACCAAATGTTATAGGTAAGGTGATTGTACAGCCACTGTGTATCAGATTCTGATATCTGCTGTTTTTACTGTTTTGTGCCGCAAGAGGAATGGACAATGTAAGTTAAGTGCATTCCTAACTTTCATCCGCTTCATTAAATTCAAGAGCAAAGGTTTCACATTTGCAAGAACTCGACTCTCTGACATTCATCCAGTAAGTGCCAGAGTAATGTTAGGGGGCTGAGAGATGAGGATGGTATTTTTGAAGTGAGGCCACTAAACCTTAATGTTATTGTATTATAGATCAACCAAAGCTAGGAACTGTCAGTAAAATCTGCCACACTTGTCAGCTCTGCCGCAGCCCAAAAAAACCCTGACAGCTCACCCACTGTGATGGGAGAGGGGAGATCAAAGCGCTGGCCAACCTGCCTGAAAAAGCACCTGAGAAATACTTGTTGTTCAAATGTTAAAGATGCAGGCTTAAAAACCAGCTGAGGTCACAGGGCTGGCACCTACTCTAAAGACAGGTCGAGCTTAGCTAGCGGATGTGTAATACATCTTTACCACTTCGCTACTACGGACTGCACCTATTGTGAGATTAATGTAATAGACAGCTTCTTATAAGTAAGTGTATTTAAGCCAACAGAGGCAATACAGTCATTCCCACTCACCCTCCCTTGATGTAATCCAGGAATGTGCACTCCGATTCCACCGAGAACGAAAGCAAGGTCACCTAAAATCAAAAGGGAGAGAAACATGCAGTGACATACATGATGGTATTCCTTTCCTCCCCTACACATAACAACTACCATATGTTGACTCTGAAACGATCAGTACAGTGGTTCAGCAGCAGCCTCACTAACAACATAACGCTCACTCTGAAATAAGATGTGGGCCCTGGGCTGAGTGCTTTCTGATGACTGATGGGTGCATTTGTACACATTACAGGCGCACTCCCACACCACTGGGTAAGTTGGAAAGTGGGAAAATTGGTCTCTCATTTGGTTGCTATATCATGTGTCTCCCACTGTGATCTCCCAGATCATACTGCAGCTGTTTTACCCTTCCTTTTGTCCTACTTACTCCCACCAGTTGTCTTAACTAATCAGGTCCCATACAATTCCTTCCCAACCCCGAAGCCTCTACCATCACCTGCCATCCCTTTACACCCACCTGACAACCTGACACCGTGCTACTGAATGAGCAAAGATTGCTTTATTTTATTTTTTACCAAATGTTTTAATTAACTGGTGTGTGATATGAATTAATGGGGAAATGCTGCATCCACTTTTGCAGGACATGCAAAGCACAGTTTGCACAGTAAGTCTCCTTACAAAGACCCAACAAACACATGATAATTAAAGAGGGAGTGTTGGAAGCTGAAACAGAGGAGAGAAGGAAGTGGGGGGGCAGAAAAGAGGCACAATGCCAGTCATGCTGCTTTCAGTGCCATACTCACTGTTCCAGAATTGACATATTTCTTTTTCTTCATTTTCTTCTTGGAATTAATCACCTAAAAATAGGGGAGGTAATCTACATCAATCAAAACAAAAATGTTTCGTGAGCAAAGATTTCACCATCTGCTGAGGATTCTCTGGTTTAGAAAAGTTTTCTTAGTTCTGTGGTTTTATGGAACTTAAATTCATATATAAATAAATGTATATATGAAAAGAGGACCTGCAGTACCAATAATATTAATTCATTCATTGTCTTTACGCTCTTATTCCTATTCAGGGTCATATCAGGGTCATGCTGGAGCACATCCCAGCATACATTGGGGCAGAGGGCAGGGAAACACCCTGGACAGGTCACCAGTCCATAACAGGGTGAACACAGACAGACAAGCGATCACTCACACTCTCAGTCTACCTGACTTGCATGTCTTTGGACTGTGGGAAACCCACATGAACACGAGGAGAACATGCACACTCCCCACAGAAAGGAAATCAAACCTGGGACCTTCCAGTGAGCCAGTGAGCCGCCATGCAGTACCAATAATAGAATGATGACATTTACTTTGATTTCTTTCATTTGTTTTGCTAATGATAAAACAAAAGTATATGAAAACCAATCACATAGACAGTAAATAAGCCAGATATGAATTAAAACAATTACCTTTCCTAACAATAAAACAGGCAACACCCACAATAATAAAATACTTCAACTATGTATTTTGAGATACATTAAAATTCCATCACTTCTTTTTCATACATTCACACCCTTTCATTATTCTGCACAATTAATTTATTAATAAGGTGCAAAGAATCTAAGGAGGGTGTGTATGTGGGTGGCATGAAAAGGAAGTACACACTGTCAAACAGACTGGCAGGATGAACAATAAGTCTGTCCATGCTATTGATAGAACAGAGATGGGAAGATGGAAGGTGAGAAAGACTCTGTGTATGGGTTTACAGTAAATGCACATAACATAACAAGATACATTCATCACAGGAATCTTGTTTGAGGCTGTGGATCTTTAGTAGAACGCTTAAATGCACTCAATGCATTCACAGCTCGTGGTATAAAAGGGAGAAAGATTGGACATTCAAGACGGATCTCAGTTCTAATACAATAATGGGTAAGAGAGGCTCAAGGTTCAAGAGTTACATTTACTTACCTACATATACTTTAGTATTCTCACGGCCAGACAACAAGAGCAAAATGTCAATCTAGAGACAAAAGATGTCTCAGCTCATTACCCCAATTCTCTATGGCTGCTAGGCATGAAAATGACAGCCTCTAATTTAACATGGAGGGATGGTAATTTGTCTGACACGTTGAACAACCTGCTGATGCAAAAACTAAAGGGCCTTTCAGTCACACTAGGAGGTAGTGACAAATCAACAGTACCGTGTTATGCAGCTGACGTTCAAAAGACAGGTATTTGTCATAAGACCTGAGGCCACAATAGAGGCAGAGCCCGTGGGTATTGATACGTCCTTGTTTTGGTAAGACTCTAACCTTTAACTGTTCGCCCTTCAGAGTAAATGTCTGGATTATTTGTGTTATTTTCAACAGAAGGATATCCATACATGAAAGTTGCCCACATGCTCTCCTGATAACTTTCAGTCCCATCTTATATGACACTGCACCCCCCTGCTCCCAACAAAAAAAAGTAATTTCGTTGACATGAGAACAAATCTTTTTAAAGTTTTAAGTTTCAGATTAATTTTCAAATCTGCAATGAGTTGTGTTTGTAATTCCCATAGAGAGAGGCATTATGTGCCATTACGAGACACAGTAAGCCATCCCAAGAGTGAGAAATAAGTGAGTGAGAAAATAGTTATGATAATTCATAAAAGGATTAATAGCAGAACAAACCAGGAATGGTTTGTTCTGCTATTAATCCTGTTTTCTGTGTCTGCTAATAGCTCCTTTTCTATGTGTGTCAGCATCCAGGTGATTATAATGGCAAAACAAATCTTCAGTTTTGAAAAGGGGCACATTAACAGAAAAACATATTCCATTGGATATATAACCGCTGGGGAGATGTGGTGAGAAGCAAATATAAAGACAAATGGGAATTATGAATGTATGGAATATTTTTTTTAGATGTGGCAAGCACTCAGGTGCTAAAATGGGTTTTCTAATCCTTGAACAAATGCATTTGTATGCTGAAGGATATCTCTTGAAAGGAATGTGCTAAAATAATGGAAATCAGAGCAACAGTGATGTCAGAAGTAGAAATGTCATTGGTATCTGAAGTAGGATCCAAGAGATCTACAGGGAATCCAGATCTCAGGAGCCACAATGTAAGAACCTGAATTCACACTGTTTTCTCACCTCATACACGTTGAACTGGCTCTGCCCTCGAGCTAGCTCTCGGTAGCTGGTCGTAAACTCCCCTATGAAATCATGGCTGATAGAAAGAATAGAGGAAAATAAACACCAATGAATATGGAAATGATGTGAACAAACCACAGAGCAGCAGTTGTGAGAAGAAGGATAACGGTAAATAACGTGTTCCTTGGTGAGTTTCTCAGAAAACTAGGAGCTCAACCTCACTTTAATTTTGAGTTCACGATTTTCAGGATATTTTGTTTTTACAACTTTTACATTGAATATGATACAATTTTTAAACACTGAGCAAGAACACAATTGCATTGGCAATCACACTCACCTGCCATCCCTGTCCCAATCATACACCTCCACCTTGATTGTTCTGGAAAAACACACACACACACACACACAGAGAGAGAGAGAGAGAGAGAGAGAGAGAGAGACTCAAATTACATTTTAAAGCAACATGTCAGTGACAATAACATTCAACCATCTGACCAATGTCTTGCAAAATGTCTCCTTACACACACACACACACACACACACACACACACATATGTGTGCATGCAGAACATTTTCAGACAAATGTGGGCATATGCACGTGTGGTGTACACAATTTGTCTGGATTGCGTCATCAATCGAGAAGGAAGTGACTTACAGTGAACTTGGCCCCATACTGCTCCATATAAGATGGAGAGAAATGCTAGCTAGCTTCATTGCTCTGGTAATGAGGAAGAACAGTCCTCACCAACAACCTGATTGGCCTCGTTGAGCCTTTTCAACTTAACAAGTGACCCAAGTGAAGTAACACGTGAACAAAGTCTGTCCTCCTGTTTAATTTCAAGCTTAGATGCTTTTGGGCGTTCAGTGCTTATCATTATTGAGGGCTATGAGGAAAACCAACATTAATTAGATATTAAGAGGAAAGATGTTTTTTCATAGTAGAGTCAAAGTGGTATTGACTGGTGTGTTGATGATTTAAGGATTTTATGAGTCGAGTGGAATTTAATTAAAAAGCTAAAAGTGAGCCACATCGGGAGGCATAGATATCTTCAGAAAAGATATAATCATTAATCATAGATATTAGGTTCAAGATATCTATGATCCATGATTATATCTTTCATTTACAAGCATGGATTGCATTTATTTTTGAAGTGCATTTGAATTTATTTTGAGGGGAACCCTGTTTTGTTTAGAAGAATGAGCTGGGACACATGACAGCTTTAGAAAAGGCTTTGCCGCTGGTTCTATCTTGGGAGAGGAAGATTCAACTTCGTATCAATCACGCCCTCCAAAAATTGGATCTTGCAAACTGCAGCACATGCAAACTTCCAACGTTCAAAATAACATCAGAAAAAGACACACTGAGTACAGGGATGACATTTTACACAAAATGCAGTAGAAACAATTTCCCTGTAGAGTGAAAAAACTTTTCTTGGCACTTTCATTCCTGATTCACATTGATCTCTCTCACAAGCTTCCACACTCTCCCCACTTCCTCTCAAGCAACCTTGACACCAGCCCAGATCCAAAGGATGTAGAAGCAAGAGGCAAATCCGAGACACTTTCCTGTCACTGAGGAATTGAAAGATGCCTGAAATAACCCTAGCATCCACCTTGCCACCTGGCCCCTGTTGTTTCACAGTGACAGTTTGTTCTTCTGAGCTTATCTTCAAGGCTGTGAGCCAGAGAGAAAATGTGCTAGTCACCTAGGTGGCAGAAACATGATGTTTCTCTTTCAGCGTGGGAAAAGAGAGGGAATGAGCACGGGCAGGAAGACAGAGGAAGGTAGAGAAAGGCAGAAAATAGGAGAGAAAAGGGAGCGTGATGGTAAACGTACCCTGCAGGCCCTTGTCAATCATCATTCCCCCTCTATGCAGGAACAAACCTAATCCTTGACCTAAGACAAACGGTTCAGTTTCACTATGTCCCAAGTTAAACCCATATAGGCCCTGGAAGCTGTCACCATGCCGGCTCAAAGCATGTCATTTTATTTCAACTTACTGTATCATTATAATAATAATAATAATAACTTTGATGTAAGAGTGCATTTCATGGTACCCAAGGCACTTAACAATAGAAAAGAGAAGAATAAGCTAAAATGAGAAAAATAACAAAAACCACAGTTCAGCAGCTGGGTCCAAAGGCCTGGCTGGAGAGGAAAGTCTTGAGCCGCTGTTTAAATACTTCAATGGACCCAGCATTGCGGATCTCCACAGGGAGTGAGTACCAGAGGGTGAGGGCAGTCACTCTGAAGGCTCTGTCCCCGAGAGTCCTCAACCTGGTGTGAGGGGAACGGAGATTTCGGGAAGGGGTGTAAGTACGGAGGAGGTCCGATAGGTACTGAGGAGCATAATTTACAATCGCATCAAAGGACTCAAATCCTCAGATGCTTGGGTGGCCCCTTGAACTCTCAGAACAATATGCACTCCAAAACTAATCTCCCACAGATATCTTCGGCTACTATTCTAAGGCACCTTTAATGAACATGACTCATCTTCAGTAATGGAGGTGCATATGATTGAGAAACAAAAGGAGAGTGCATTTGACACAACAATTCTTCAGCGCCAATTACATAGATCTGCCTGTGATCTTTTGCCAGGGACGGAAATAGATCACATTTGAGTCACTCAGCCTAGCATGTTAATTGTTCACAGAATTGATTCTTTTGATGTTTTTAATAGAACATCTACATTAAAGCAAATAAGTTAGAAAATATATTCCACCTACACAGGGAAGAGAGAGAGAGAGAGAGAGAGAGAGAGAGAGAGAGAAAGAGAAATCTGGCCTAAAATCTCTCAAGAGTTGCTGGGCAGAAAACACAATAACCCGTCAGCACCTTCCATTTCCTCCTCTCTTTTCACCCCTTCTCTCTCCTTGGCTCACTCGTCTGGAACTGGGCCCCTTGACACACAAGGGACATCTGTTTTTCCCATGGCGCCGGATGTGGACATAAGAGGCCAGGCAGTCGGTCAGTTAGTTGTCAGATGCTTAACTCCTATATACCAGTGCACTATCAAATTGATTTGCAGTACTTGAGAAAATAATTATAAATAGTTTTTGTTTTTCTTTGGTTTATCGAGTAGTATCTAATATAGATGAAAGTAGGTGACAGTAAGTAAGTATTGTGATTGTGTGAGTTTTGTTAAACTCACACAATCCTTCCCTGTATTCGATATGGGTGAATGATGTGGATATCCTGGTTATTCCAGGACTGTGGGAACTTAAACTACAGCAACAGTTGATGCTGCACACCAAGCTGTGTGCCGTGAGACTGTACAGCATGTGCACGTGTTCCTTCTGTCACACTGCAAGTGTACTTGTCTTTGATAGTTGGTAGTCCCTCTCTCCTCAAATATTCCCACTCTCCTCTCCTTTGCTTTTGTTTGCCAGAACGTAGTGAGAATGCTCTTACTACAGGTGAGTGAGATAGGCGGACAGCATCGCTCTCTCTGTCCGTCAAACAATATGTAAAACCTAAATTATACAATCTAACGTTGTAAATGGCATGACTTACCTTGGCAGGAAAAACAGGGAACTTGGAATCACTCTTCTACTAGCTACTGAAATGTTTCCACACACAGTGTGGAGAAAGCAAACTTACAATGTAACTGCAATGAAAAATAGCCGCTGCAGGAGCAGTAACTTACAGGCTATCAGCTGGCCAATAAAGGTTACAACCAAAGGCATTTCAGACACAGTTCAACAAGGACCTAATGGACATATTACAATCTGGCAAGCATAATAACCAACCGAAAATCAAAATCTCTCTCCACTGTAACAAGACTCATCAGTTTGCAACATTAAATATGCATACTAGGCTAGTTGTTGCACAATCAATGAAGCACAAGAGAGAGCAGCAGTTTCCTGTGATTGGTGCACAATACCATGTTCAACTTGGTATCAAAGAGATGTGGAGATATGGGATGCATTTCTTGTGCTCATTACAGGTTGTGTCTATTTTTAGAAAGCTGTATGTAGTGAGAAGATTTGAAGCATCTGTTGTTCACTGCAGTGACAGGGGGAAGTAAGGTGCAGAACGAGATGAGGAAATAAGCAGAACCTTCAGCACCTTTGGTCAATGAGTGAATTGATTAGACAAAGCTGTTCAAAGAGGTTAAGTGTAGAAAACAAGTTGCTTAATTGAATCGCTCATGTTTTGAAAGCATTCACCACAGTGGCGCTCTCATTCACCACCGTGGTGCTGGATGTGTGTTTGATTTAAGAAATGCTGGGATATTTTGATAATTGCATCTTTATTTATTTGATCTTGTTAAACCAGCACTGCTTTTATACTAAACTACTGCTTGTAGTCCAGTAGAAGTCCAGTAGGACCAAGGGCCAATCCTAAACAAATCTAAAAGCCTGGATAAACGCAGCATAGAATTATTGACTCTAAATCTTTAGAAGAATTATAAACTCACCATTTTTGTGTGCAAATACATCAGAAAGAACTGTAACTGTTGTGTTCATGGTGTAAACTTGACTGATAACCAGCCGCATGCCTGGGAATCACTTGAAAAATACGACTCCATGCCACTTTTTGCTGTTCACTTTTTGAAATTATCAGATTTCATTTTTGAGGGAATAAATCGTAAATGAGACAATTCCAGCTGCAGTATGAACGTAGCCAAAGGAATTGAGATGCCAAATTGGATTTTTTTCAACATGTAACTTCCTTTGTGTTGATGGATTCGAAAATAAATTTGAAGATCAAAAGCACTGACAGCCTAAACAGCTGTCATGTCATGCTTTTTGGGTATATTCAGCTCATATGATATCATCCCACTCAGAGGTTTGGAAAACCTGGAAAAATTTACCAGCCGTTCCCAATAAATAATTAAATAGACAGATAGTTCCCTCACCCCCACATAGAAATATAGACACATGTGGACACACACCATGCTTATTCTTCACCCACACACAAGTATAAAACATGTTAGCGGTGCTGTCTTGAGGATGTCTCAAGACATGCAGTTTTTCCAGGTCGTATTTCTGCTCTATGCCTGTCACATTCCATTATAGTCACACGGGGGCATTTCAGGAAGTGCCCCTGATGCACAGTTCAGTCCCTTGTGTTTGATTGGCTCTGACAGGGTAGTGACCCCTTCTGGAACTGATGTGTGATTGGCTGGCTGACACCATTTCACCCAATACATCCCATGTACCCAGGCCCATCTAGAGGCCACCCCATCAGCATCGCTCCGTCTGTCTACCCAGTGCGCTGGGTTCCCATCAGGTCCTCAGTATTCTCAGCAGTGATCATGCAGCAGTACTGATCTCCATACAAATAAGAGACACAAGAGCGACAGCGAGTGGGAGAAAGAGACACGCCTCAGAGAGAGGGAGTGATGTGTCGCATGCAATAGTCCCCCCACAAAAGTAATCTGTGTCTCATTCTATTTTCATCTTCCCCCACATCTCCTTCATTCTTTCTCCCCCTCCTTATGATTTCACCACTTTTCCTCCCAATCCTCTCTTTTAAATTAGAGTAACAGGCAGATGAGCTTAATTGTTCTTTCCACAGAGAAATATAAGTGAATATCCCCTGTAACGCAATACGTCACTGTGTGCCAACTGGGATGAGCCACCTGTCATTACATTAGCTGTTTAGCTAGCACCACAATCCAGTGTTTTTGTAAGAGGAGCAACGTATAAAAGCAAAGCAATACAAATGATTCAAAATATGAATTTGTGCATTGTTCATTCATGCATCCATCCATCCATTTATTCACGCTCATGCTCTCTACTGTAATCCCTTTTACCAATCTCCTTTCTTTTTTGCAATGCTCTGCTTACATCGATCTAGTCACACTCAGTCTCATCTCTAAACACAAGTGGTATAATGGTGTATCACTCAGAGATTATCTCTAAGGGGGGTTGTGATGATAAGAGGACACCGACAAGGAGACCAGCTCATGATGTGTTATACATGCTATTCCATCAACGATCAATAAAGAGGGGTGTCCTTAGCACATGGCTGCTCTGGAACAATGTGATGGTAGAGAAGATAGCACAGCAGAATTTGGAACCGGTATTGATTCATGGTGGTTAAACATATCGATGCTTGGGGTGTAGTAATGGCTGCCATCAGCATGCTGTTTGTCACCCAACGACATTCTGATAATGGCCGTAAAGGGTTGAACAGTCAATAGATTGAGCCAATCAAATCAATGATAATGCAAGAAGTCAATGTGAACCACATGATTAACTGTTCAGGGAGTGTGTGTATGTGCGTGTGTGTGTGTGTGTGTGGTAGGGGCGGGGGTGGGACTACGTTAATGTTTGAGATGAGGGATGAACTAGACGGGGTAAATACAGCGAAGCGCAGCAGTGGGGGATGAAGATCAGATAGCGACTGAGAGTGTGAGACAGGGGGAGTAAGGAGCAGGGGGGAGGTTGAAGCGTACCTGTCGTAGTCTCCGTTGCAGAGAGCTCGCACAGGGATGGTGAAAGACTGCCACACTGGATTCAACGTGTTCTTCACAACTTCTGTTTTATGGCAGATAGTAAACCTGGGGGAGAGGAGGAGGGGTTTTAGAGATGGAGAGAGAGAGACTGAGACAAAGAATCAAAGGAGAAAAGAAAATTGATAATTAATTGTTTATTAT
>CABFOQ010015832.1:1523-12841 GCA_900660455.1 Gephyroberyx darwinii | reverse complement strand
GACAGTGATTTGAATGGGAAGTAGCTCCAGAGTTTCCCTCCGCCATCCTGTCGGCGACAAACACTGCTGCCTTTGTTTCCTCCAGCCAAGCAAACAGCCACAGTTGTTGTGGTTAGATAATACCGAAGGGACAAACTAACTTTGTTCACCTGCAAAACAAACTGTCCCACGCTTAACCCCCGAACGCAATGGGGCATATCCAACTTGTCTCATCCAAAAGGAGCTTCCTCACATGGTGTCATAGTGATATTCTGCTCAAAAAGACACTGTGATACAGCCTGGCCACTATTCACCTTCAACACAACGCCAAAATACAAACGTACTATACGGTGATTTTAGTTTGTTTCTTAAGCGGCGGCCCTCTCGGTGATGTCTCCCTGATAGTGGTCTGTTGTGATTTAAGGGACTTAGTCTGAATATGGCCGACTCTGTGTGTACCATGACTAACTAGAACATCTTGTTGAGGCCTTTAGGCTTTACGTAAGCCGGCCATATCAGCACCTCTGATCTCAGCCACCCAGCCGGCCACAGCCAAGGCTGTTGAGTATCTGTGTGTGTTTGTGTTAGAGAGAGAGAGAGAGAAACTGCATACTGTAGGTCAGCTTGTGTGTGTGTGTGTGTGTGTGTGAGGGGATGGTCGTATACATGTTTTTTATGAGTACGTCTATGAGTGTAATGCATTCCTGTCTGTGAGTGAGAGTGAGTGTGTGTGTGTGTGTGTGTACATGTGCGTGGACTAGACGGTGTTTTTGCAAGCGTATTTACTTGTGCCCAGCAGCCCCAGGTAGAGAACCAGATGTACCGTCTAATGGCTCCTAATAACCGCTCAGAGCCTGGGGCCAAACAGGGTCTCCTGACTCCCATTAGGAAGGGCACACTGACACATTCAGTGCTATAAATCCCTGATCACACAATATGGCCCTTCATCAGTGTCACCACACTGACAGGACTACCATTTATCCATGACCCACTGTCCTCAATTTACCCGAAAAACAGGATTCTGTCCAAATCATCCAAAGCACGTGTTGCCCTGTCACTGATTTCAAGTTGCTGCAAACCAAATAGCATCTTAGCATGAGCTGGCTGAGAGTACCATACATGGTGTATGGTAGTGGCAGCAGCTTATGTTTTTACCAATTTTTCGCCATATTTGGTTCATCCCTGTCACTTCAAATAAAGTGACCCCAGGCCAAGGTTTATGCTAGAGTGTGTGTTAAAACTCATCTGACATTCGCTACCTGTGAGAGGCGGCAAGCGTTACATAACCTCCCAGAATTCAATATCCTGTCCATTTCCTGCCTGTCTGGGTGAGACTTCATAGCCCAGCTTTCATAAATAAATATTCCCTCGCGGAAAGATCGTCTCTCTGGAACACCGGACAATCCCCTCGCTCAGACAGAGGCCATATTGTGGTGACGACCAACGTTTATATGACAGATAAATACATCCCGACTCGTCTTGCTGTAACAAAGTGCTTCTGTAGTTGTTGGGCTGCCATGTGCTACTTTCTCCACATATGGTATCATATATATGAAGTAGAATTTTAGGAATTTGGACACCATATTCCAGTGAAATTAGGAATTTGTTTCTCTGCATATCCCTCTGAGAGACGCGTTGCTGTTTTAGGGATCAAACTTTTGATCTTCCAGTGACAAGAGAGTCACTCAAACCACCTGGCAAACCATTTGGTTGATTACTGTCTTCCATGACATCACACGTTGGACATTACCCAATCATTCAAGTTTCGTCTAATGTCATTCAAATCCTGTCCATTAGTGGAGGTTAGTTATCTGTAGCAAAGCTACTGGTATCTGACGTTGCCAGCAACATACATCATTAGGTATAGTGACAAGCTATTTGTCTTCATTGCCCAACCAAAAACCCAAAGCAATCTTTGTTGTTAGATCTCTCCAGTATCCAAGCACCATGTAGACCAAATCAAATTCTCTTTGCGTGTTTCGTTTCTTGCCAAATACAAATACTTCTAATTACAGTAGGTTTTCTTCTTTTTAAATTGGGTCTTAGTTGTTTTAGAAGTGGTCTTTGAATATGTGGTAATTCCTTTTAGTATTGTGTTGGTTCCCATTGCTGTCATGGGTTTCGCACGGCTGGTGTTTCCAGAGACTCCCCAGAGTTCAGCCAGGGTCCCCCAGGGCCTCTCTGAACACACGGGGACAGAGTGCGAGGAGCCCGGCAACAGACCGTGGAGACTCGACGTTAGCCAGTCGCGGAGAGCCAAGGCATGGATGTTGGCCCATTTGAGACCCAGAACAATTGGACAACAGTTGAACGAGTGATCGGGCCAAGTTGGCTGCCAAAGCCCGAAGATGGGAAAACATGAAAGTTGAAATGTGTCGTCCTCAGATCTGCGTTACACGCTTCGTTCTGCGGAACACATTGTGACTTAATACAGTGTGTGTGTGTAGTGGGGTCATGACCGAGCACATGTTGAAGTTGGCAGAGACCAACCAGCAAAGCAGCCTTCATTCCAGCATTATTTCCTCCAATTTACTTCTTCGTTGTTAAAAAAAAAAAAACAGTCTCTGAAATAAGAATTTTTCAGAATCAAACAAACATTAGAAACCCTCAGGGGACTTCTACCCTCTACCCCCTTCTAACCTCTTTTCCTCCAGAAAAACGTAAAAGCTTATGGTTGATATGTGTATAGGATTTTGGCAGTATGCCTGCCAACCGCTTATGGGACACAATTTATCAATGAAAACTCTCTGGAACTTGGTGACACCTTGTTGGATGGCGGCAAGAAGCTGAAATATGTAATTTCATCTACTCTTTCAACAGGTGTCTCTGCAAACCCAATAGCCTGCCAAATACTCTGTGAAATGAACTTGACCTCCAGCTTTAGTCTTTGGCGAAACAATATACCCCACAACAGATGGCTGTAAGAAGAGGGACACCTTAGGCAAATATATCCGATACACTGTCGGGGGATTCCTGTCCTCCCAAGTGCTGCAACCCAGGTTGTAAATCATATGTAACGTCGCCAGACAAGGGGAATGTACAGTGCTGGATAAGTGTGTAATTGCTGTGATAGAATGATGGGGTGGAGACCTTTACATACCTGGCTTTAGACTGAGCACGCGACTGGAATAGTTCCACCAGAGATGAAGAGGATCATAGACAGGAGCTTACTCAGTACATGTAGACACAAATATGCATACAGTGCATTCATAAGGATACGACTATGGGACTCCCAGCATGGTTTGTTCAAGAAACCAGCACACAAGACTGACATTTGTCATCACTTCACTTTTCAGAACCTTTATTTAAAGGGAAAATATCCAGGCGGTGTACGGGCCTACATCACTAGGACCCCCAAAATGAACCCCATCTCGTAATCACCTTGCACTTGATCCAAAACAACATGAAAATTACAGTACTTTACTCCGGCTCGTGAAACTGCCAGGGTAAATGTTGCATTGGACTCAACATGTTTTTGAGGGCATATCGGCGGCTGTGATTCGGCTGAAGGGCCAGGGAGAAGCAGTTAAGTTGTTAATCTCAGCGTCGGGATCTGTCTGGCAACGCGTCCGGAGTGTGTCAGCAGAATAGTGGAAACGGCGGCCTGCACGAAAACACAAACCGGGTAGTACAGTGAGTTCTATTGTTTTGGTTTTATTTCAGTTCTTCGGCTTGAGCTTAAAGGCTACTGAGTGTTGCAGAGCAGAAACAATGATCATTACAAGCACTGAAATCCACATTGACTCCCAACCTGTAGATGTGCTTCTACTTCATTTGTCGTTCGGAAGTCGGTGGATGTGCCGCTTCGGTTTTGCTGCCCGTTTTAGTGTCCGAAGCTGTAGGTCAGTGGTCACTGGAGAGAATAAGAGGATTTTATGTCTGTGGGCAAACAATTCAGGCTAGTCCCGGGGCAGGGTTTTGTCTGGCTTTATCATCAGTAAAGGTCATTTGTTGTCAGCTGGGTATAGCGCCAACCAAGCAAACATGGTGGATTTTAAAAATGAAGGGATTGGGTGGCATCACATTCCATAGCATGGAGTGAACACAGAGGGAATCGATATGCCCTTGCTGCCGCATGAATGCCCTTGCAGTAAGTGAACTTGCCATTGCGCTTGAATGGATTTTTAAGAGGTACTGGAAGGATTATTCTGCCCCTGACGACTCCCAGTCTAACAAATCTGTTGGAGGGGCCTCATTGTAAGCAAATGACCTGCCGTGGATTGTTTGATTGATTGATTGATCATACCTGTGTGATATGCCAGGGAATTATCGTGTTGTTACATCACCACGGTACTGGACACAGTACAGTGGGCTCTGGTTCTCTGTGGCCAGACCTTTTCAATCGAACTGTCCATAGAACCTCAGCAGACTGCTCTTTAAAGTTTAGGTAGGCTAAAAAGTAGTTTTATGTAGGAAAGATATTTGAAAGTCATATTTATGTTATGGCTTTATACTGAATAAATGAAGCATTCCCAGAGGAAAATTGGCTCTCTGGAACCCTGAGACTAGAAAGTAATTCCCACCACATTTACAAAGATCTTGTGGGTTTACTGTTGGTTCATCAAGCATCAAAAGTTTATTTTTTGGATATGTGTTGAGACTTGAAATCCATTCAAGCATTTGCAAGTAATTAAGTCTTTTTTTTATCTTCCAAAACTACACGATGCCACTTTAAAGTGGCCATGCTCAAATAATTTGTTGTTTTCCACCTCTCCAAGTCTCCAACTCTCAACGACGTGCAACTTGACGTGCACGAAGCAAGAACAACAACAACAACGTTCCACCAGCGCTCCAAGACCCGGCTAAACAATACCAGATGTGAATGAGAAACATCGTCTCCATATTCCCCTTGTGCCTTGGTTGCTTGTGGCATCGCGCTCCCTCGGATTGGTCAGGACAAATTGATTTCAGACAGAGCTATTGAAAGCTATTGTGAAGTGCTCTCCTCATCCCTCAAGGCGCTTTCCCTTTTTCTCTTTCTCTTTCCCCCTTCCCCATGTAATAAATGCTAAGACAAATGAATTGTCTGAGATGTTGTGACCCAGTTATTATAGACTGGACTGCCTGATCCGTTTAGTCTGTTGAGGTGGAGAAGTATGGAGCTGAGGGAAAAGCCCTATAGGATGAAGGAGCTGGGAGAGGGAAACATGGAAACATATTTTGTAGAATTACTGTTGAAAAAGAGAATAAATATGTACAATGAATGCATATAATAAAGTATATAAAGTACAACTGAACTTCCCAGCAGAGCTATAGTTTATCATGTTCTAAAGGGATGAAGCTACTGGTTGTTTGTCTCATGCTTTCCATCTTTGTGTCCATGCACAGGAGCAAGAGGACCCCAACAAGCTGGCCACCAGCTGGCCCGACTACTACATTGACCGCATCAACTCCATGGCTGCTGTAAGTGAAATTCATCTCCGTCTGAATGTCTCTCTCTGCAGAAATTCCCATGAACATTCCCTGCCAACTGTAATCTTACTATTAGAGTATACGCCACTGAATTTAGGCCCCTCGGTGCCAGTACTAAGAGGCCATTGTTCCCGCAGTCACTCTCTCTCCGACTTCTCTCTTGGGTTGCTTTTTATCGTTTCCTTGCTTGACTGCACTCTCTATACTCATAGGGCCGCATTCCTTCCTCGCGACCCCGGCATTCGGACACAGAGTGATGACAAACAGGCTGTTCAGCCACTCAGCAGCTCAGTCAGTGGGAATGACTGTCGGACAAACTGAGAGAAATCAGAATGACAATATTAATTATTTTTAGCCAACGTGGCTGCCAATAAAAACAGCAGAATACCATCAGAAAATTTCTTTCCTCCATAAAAGGTGCATTATTTCATGTATGAGTAAAACACACATAGTCTCTTTAATACCTGAAGCTTATTTTTGACAAAGCAGGTGTAGCGTCAGGGTGGATATGACACAGATATGTCGGCCGTGACCTCACCCGTTGACAGGTTTGTGCCAGTGACCTCTCGCCCGGTGCCCTGATCGGGACAACAGTTTGGCCCCCCAGATGTTTGAATGTCATAAAACTTGAAATTGTAGAACTAACTCTTCAAGAATGACACACCAGCATGAAGTTTGGAGAGACAAGTTACTTCCTTAGTTTTGAGGAAACGGTCTAGAAATAGAGCTCCCATATCAGTAATGGACCTTCAACATTCCACTAGGTTGAGGTTTTTAAAAAAAAATTTCCCCCCTCTGTGTTGCACCTGGCCAAAACAGCCCAACAGTTTGGACGTTTACATGTCTTTCCAGGCCCCAGTGCGCACAAACCGCTCAACTGTAATTCACGCAGATCACCACAAACAGAGAGCCAACAAAGTAATGGCATTTAATATCTGTTTATTGCCATGTTGTTTGTTTTTCTGGCAAACACGCCTATAGCAACAAGCCATGTTTAAGTTTTTGCTATTTTTACAGCTGTTTTTGTTTATTGGCTCGACTTTGGGGACGAAACTGAACCACTTTTGAACCGGCGCACCAATACCTGAGCTTAGCGTTGACGTCTGGAGAAACAATTTCACTGTGGATCTCAGACAGCTCCCACACACGTACATTTAAAGTGCAGTCGAGAGAAAGTGCTGATTTGTGAGTTGCCAAGAATTTTAAATCCATCAAGGCTGTGGTGGTGCCTCTCCGCTATTAGGTGTCAGACACCCTGTCAGACTTTTTTTTTCATTTCTACTATCTCCACTGCAAAACAATCTCCACCTTAGCGAATATAAAACAAATGAGAAGTTGTGCCAATGTGATGAGATAATTCCATTTGTTTCCAATCCATGTTTCAGGAATTTCAGGCTGATTTCTGCACTATTATCAAGAAAATGACACTTGTTTTAAGAATAACACAATTTTAAGACTCGATGCTAGATTAAGTGACTTGTTAAGATATATTTTGCAGTGTCTCTCTACCTCTGTCTTACTCAAACACAAGCACTCTCTTGTTCAAGTCTCTTCTTCACCATAGCTCTGACCAATTCCCTCCTCTCCCTGCGTCCCTATTTTCACTCCGACTATCAGTCTTCCATTTTCTCCACCACAGAGCTCCAGACAGCCTCCTGACAAGAGCACATTTTGAAATTTGGAGGTGCTCTGCTCCACCATGACTTCATGGTCTTGGCTCCCAGGCGAGCTCACCAGGGACAGCCCTTCCACGGTAGCTGAGTTATTGGATGAGCTCATTTTCATCTTTGCCGCCCAGAGAGATTACAACCGGCTCCTTGATGTTCATTCATAAAACCCTGTCAGAGCCCCAAAGCGTTTTCCGTTGGCCACGGAGTGATAACTCAAACGCTAGCCCCCGTGATTCTGACAAGAGTTTCTGTAACCCTGCTGCGTCCAAGCTAGCGCGCTGTGCCTCGGGGCTCCCACTAGGATGGAGGTTTCTGAAGGGATAGATAGAGATGGAGGGACGTTCCAACGTGAGGCGAGGGGAAGGGTTTCTCGTCATGGCCAGTAATGTTAAGAAGCCCACTTTCCATCACCTCTGATTCAGTCTGCCATCACTTATTTGGCGTTTCAGTGGATCGTGCAACATAGTGCAGGTGTTGTACACGTTGACATTTCTCTGTTTCTGTTTCTGCACGACCATAAAATACTGACTTGACTCAGGGTCACAAAATGCTAACAAGCTCGGAATGATGTCAAAAAGCCTTAACAAGCTAACGTTCACAGAGTTGTTATGCATCTTTCTGTTGTCCAAATACCCCAAACCCCAAAACCCAGGGAAAATATATGCTCATTACACAATATAAGACCTTTTGTTAGAAGTAGCTGGTCCAAGAAAAGTGGATTTTAATGGTCATGTAAATGGTCATCTCAAAAATAAAAACAAAATATGTGGCAAAGGATAAAACAAAGATGTCGTGTCTGCCTTCCCCCTTTTCCTTTTGCATCCTTCCCCTCCATGGCTTCTGGCTTGAGAAGAGCAATAGGCTACAGGTTGCATCCAGAGAGGAGTTGGCATTTCGTCAGCTTTTTAGGTTTAGCGTTGCCGTCTAACTTTGCGTGAGCGTTTTAGTGTTGTTTAGTGCTGTTTGCTCCCATTAATATCAAGCAACAGTATACAAATGTGTCTTGCCTCATCACCAGCACATGGTCCGACTTAAGGTTTTGATGAGCAGCTAGTTGAGTTATGTCTCTCTCACTCGATTAACAGCACGCTGACGGCTAGCTTGAGGGCACACCACTGGTTCTGGTAGGGAGCTTCCCAACTAAGGTTGTCGGGAAGTACCCTCCGCTGGTTTACCAACTGGCTATAATAGCATCCTTATGTGCATCTTGGCCACAGGATAGCACAAGCATACAAATAGCAGATGTAGAGCCATTTGGCTAGACTCGTTGACACGGTGAACTGGCTCGCAGCACGACCAAATCATTCACTCCCACCAACACTTGTGTCCAACTTCCCATTGACTATGAACATACTCATTTAGAGAAACGGGAGCCAGAGCCTTTATTTTTTGGCAAGGGGTCTCGGAACTATCTGGACCCGAAGCTAAGTCGACGCGATGGATGTTTTGACTGCTCTGTTTCTAGGTTAAACACACACACACACTGGACAGAGCTGAGTTGTTGTTAGGCAGCCAAACACGGCGTTGCTACAACTTCTTCAGATAACTACGTGGGTGCTATTGCTTTTCTCAGATGCTCCACAAAAAGCTTTCCCCACCGTGGAATATTTACACCCAACGTTGACCTTTTATATCTTTTCAAGGCGTGCTTGAGGGTTTAGAGGGCTGGAAAACGAGGTCACTCTCAAGCAAATTTCTCTGATAGTCAAATTAATGGGCAGCCACTGTGACTAGCTTTTTACTATGTTGTTAAAACACAGTGGTTGAACTCAGCGCCTGGCAGTGAGCTGCCATGGAAAACGCCTGCAGAGGCTAAACAGAAGCCTTGCACCCCTGACTAATGGGAGCGCTGCAGCCCTTTGATGTCGATGAGGGGAGCCTTTTAAGTGACGCACAAATGCATTAACACTCGCACTGGCCTACGTTTTTTTTCTTCTTTTTTTTTCTTAATGATCTGCCCCATTTGTTGCAGGCTTGATTGGAGCTAATTGCCTGCAGGACTTATTCTGGCATGTTGTATAGCTTCAAACAGCTCTTTAATAGGAAAATGGCATTGAAAGGGAAAAAAGACATGAGCTGTTTGATTTGTGGAGTCTAGTAATTAGGCTCTGATTATCTGTGCTGCTAGGGACAATTGAAACAAACACATTTGCTTGTAAACGGGAGGAATTATATAGTTTTGCTGTTCTATACTATTCACCGTTGCCAAGTTAAGATTAGCATTCTTGTGCTGTGTTGAATCATGTTTTCCCGGTAGACAGGCCTCTTAATTAAAAATGCAGTGTTGGTGCCAGCAGTTAACTTGGTCATTGGTGCCTCACAAAGCCCAATTCCACTGGTGTCAGTCATTTTCCCATCCAATTACACCGTCGTTTCTCTCCGTTTCTACAGATGCAGACCCTGTTTGCCTTTGATGAGGAGGAGATGGAAATGAGGAACAAGGTGGTGGAGGATCTGAAGACGGCGCTTCGGACTCAACCAATGAGGTGAGCGAATCTCTTGTGCCGGCTAAACCTTGACCTGCAGCAGACGGCGCGCAGCTTTGCATCGGTGGCTCTTAAAACATCTGTTCCCATCGCGCATTCCTGCTGTTTGACTTATCGGGGTAATGCTACACTTATTAACTTGTAATGTTACATGTTGCTATAAAGCATTACTATCCGTGAAGTCTATGTTTTGTCACGGCGGGATTACAGTAAAAGGGGCACTTTAATTACTCCAAATTGAAATAAGACCCTCTTGACTCAAGACATATCAAGACATTCACTCCTCCATTCTCCTACCCTGACACGGTCATCGGCAGCTGTGAGGCTTCACTCATCAGCCACAAAGAAGCATTCGGGGCATGGGACAGCCCGCTAATATAAACCGCCTCTCCCCCCCAGTCAGCGACTACTTTGGAGTTGTCCATCAGCCTGTGCCAGTTGTATGATGCAGTGGTCTGGACCATAACGGGAGTGTTGAGTTTTCTCTTGGGGAGCAATGAAGTGGCAGACCTTATGTGTGGAGTGACAAAAACCCAGGAGAGCCAAAGTGTCTGGGTCACGTCTGGGTTGTGTGTGTGTGTCTGTGTGTGTGCAGACTTTGTATGCGCTTGCATGTATGAGTATCTAACCCCCATTACTGAGAATAGGCCTCGGTATGCAGCTTCTATAGTCTACAGAGAAACAGGGTACAAAGTCAGCTAGCATTTTCTCAGCATACTACAGTGTTCCTGTTCTAAGACTAGTTTTGGGTGATAATGCACGAGTTATTGTAATATTATTACTTTTCCCAGGGATGAGTAGTGTACAGTTACCAATCAAAAATTAAGTTCTTACTTTTGTTATCACCCCCTCTAAACATCAGATTGGAGTTGAATTATCCAAACCCAACATCCCACCCGCATCTCCCATTCGATTTTCATCGGAGCTACTCATCGTGTTCTCACAGTAAGCAAGCTTGGATGACAAATGGCAGAAACGTTTACTTCCTCTTGGTGGAAGTATTCCCGCTACTTTATTATCAAGCGAAGGGATGGCAACAACATTGGAGGTCAACACTGTCAACTTTAGTGAGACATTGCGTTTTGTGAAGGTTTGAGAGGATGCAGCTGCTATTTTTTAGGGTTTAACAGAAAAGTAATATAGCAAGGAGTGTAACTAATTGTAGCTGTAAGGAAGTAATGAGTAATATTATTTTGAAATGACTAAGGAGTAATGAGGAATGTATCTTTTTCAGTAACAAACACTGTCTAATACAAGCCATCTCTCTCTTATTCCCTCATAGCATTTTATTACAGAGCGTCTTTAATTCATCTCATCTAAAGGTCGTAATAGTATAATAACTCAATCGACACTATTCGCTAATGCACCTGCCTCCAGACTGTTCCACCAAGAGTGAGTGATACTGTTATTGCTCATTAACGTACAGATGGGTGTGCTAAAGTACTTCAGCGGTGATCTGAGTAGCAGGTGTGTGCCGGAGAATAAGGGTTTGTGGGGACGGCCCGGACGTGTTTTTTAATGTCGTCTTAAGTCTCGTCTTCCCAAATGGGTGGCGAGAGAAAAAACGGGGACCAGGTGGCTTTGTGCTTGAGGCTGCCTAGCTGTATAGGGGACTCTGTGGCTGAATGTGGTTGTGTGGGGTATATGGGTGAATGTGCAGAGTGACTGTAGAGTGTATATGTGCCGTCATCTCCGAGTGTCTTTGTGCATGCATGCTGTCTGCGCTTATGCCGTCGTTTTCTGAGACACGCTTGTGTCTGTCCCTATTCAG
>CABFOQ010015799.1:1769-12961 GCA_900660455.1 Gephyroberyx darwinii | reverse complement strand
GGGAGGTGTTTGAGGATCCGCAGCGTTTTGACCCTGCCCGGTGGGGTGGTGGAGAGGAGGGCGAACGAGGAGGAGGAGGAAGAGGAAGAGAGGGGACAGGGTTCCGCTCCCTGGCGTTCGGGTTCGGGGCGAGGCAGTGTGTCGGCAGGAGGATTGCTGAGAACGAGATGCAGCTCTTGCTCATGCATGTGAGTGATAGGAGAGAGAGAGGGAAGGAGAAACGTGAGGAGGACGGAGAAAAGAAGATGACATGGGAGGAGGGTTGGAGATGGAGATGACGGACGGCCGGGGTTGGAATGTCTGCTAAATAACATGACAGTGGTCCTTCATAATGTTTGCTTTACTCCCTCTATGTCCTTCTTTCTCCACCCCTCCATCTCTCCCTCCCTCTGTCCTTCTCTCTCCTCCCTCTCTGTCTAGATCCTGCTGAGTTTCCGTCTCAGCGTGTCATCGTCAGAGGACATCAACACCACATACACCCTCATCCTCCAGCCTGAGACTCCGCCACGCATCACTTTCAGCAAGCTCTGACACACGCACATGCATGTTGGGCATGTTCAAATGCACCATTTACCTTTATCCATGATACTCAATGAAACTAACCAAACTTATGACCAGCATCACACTGCATTTAGTCCAAGAATTCATAATGTCCCCGAATAAAACATTGTTTCCTCCTAAGTGTTTTCTTGTCTTCACTGTGGTACAACCTACAACTGCAGCATTACCCTTTCCATCCACCAGATGGGGCTAAAACTCGCACCAACCCATTCATTTACATTTGTCGCCCTTGTCGCTCGTCATTCCTCGATCTCGGCCTGCTTCCTGACTCCTACAGGTTGGTTGTTTTCTCTCTGGTGATCTCAATTTCATAATCTAGTGGTAATTCGTAGATATAATACTTTATATAGTACATATCTCATTACATTGCATTTCTGCCCTGTCTTTTTCGATTGTAATACAGTTTCCCTTTGTTAGATTCTTGTAATGCTCACAACCATTCATAGTTGGAAATTTACTTCTGTAACTTCTGCCAAGTATTTCTGTCAGATATCGATTTTGTTCGACCTATTTTCGTTTTCGTTTTGTTAGCTGTCGACTGAGCTGACAATAATAAATAAACAAAACAGGCAATTATATGTACATCATATACATCATTTTCTCTCCAAACAGGTAATGACCAGCATGATTGGATGTTGGAAGTAGAAGATTTGAATGACTAAAACGTAAAACAAGTAGAATAATAGAATGATACAATATAATAATAGTAATTTCATCGTAGTATAGTATTACCACTATAGTAAATTGTATTTCAACTTCTGGTATTCTAATCTTTCCTCATTTGAGGTTTTGCAATTTGAGTGTGTTAAATGTTGTATTATTGTACTTTGATCTTCATGTATAAGTTATTATATCATACTAGGTGTGCTGTACTGTTACTGAAGTCCAAGGGTGTGGGCTGCAGGGTGAATTCTCTCTAGTCAGCCCAGGATCAAAGGTCTGTTTGTCCTTTGGCTACTGATTTACACCCTGCCCTGCTGTCTTAAGTAGTCTGTTCATGTGTGAGTGTGCATAAGTTACTACAACTCTACAGAGTACAGCTGCGTGCAGGCCGCTGTCTTATTTCTCTAATAGACATAACAAGTAGAAACCACATCAGCTGTGTGTATCACCTCATTTGTCAAAATCTCATACTGACAGAACGTCAGCCATTTTCAGTCCAGATCTGTTCCCTGTCACAGTTTAGTTAACACAGTGTTTGGCTCCGATATATCAGCACGACCTTGGAGAAGGTGACTGGGAAGTACAGCAAATCGGGGATGTGAAGTATATGAATGAATTTAGCATCGTCTCAGACCAGTCATGCTTTAGCTCTCACCTACATAAATTCAGGCTAATCATCCATCTGCTGCATGGAGTGGACACACTCCAAATGATGTGAGGGGGTGGAGAGACCAGAGGGCAGCACAGGGGTCAGAGGGAAAACATGAATGAAACAGATTGAGCAAAAGCTGTTAGGGTGATTAAGGGATGACAGGCAGGTGGTCTGAGCCTTGTTAAAATGGCAACTATAAAGGCAGAAGCACAGATTTACTTTCTCAGACAAATAGAAATAGAAGGGGAGGAATTGGCCCGTGACTGTCTCTTCGTTGTCTCAGCAGTTTATTCAAAATGCTTAAGTGCACTAAGGACTTTATATTGCAAGTAGCGCTTTAGCAAGTTTTGAAAGTTATTATGTACCTTAAACTCAGTTGAGAATGTAGAGATAAGCTTCTAGTTATTGATTTATCTGGATTAATAAAGTTAACATGCACTTTAACTTGTCCTGTACTACAAGTTAATAAAGTTAACTTGCACAAAGGCCAACCCAAGATTAGTCTAGGAAGATCTTGGTGCGTGCATAACTTCTTGGTATCTTGGTCTATAACATTTTTCATTCATTACTCAGTTACATTTTTTTAACTCTACACTACTGTGAAGTTTGCCGGACTGTTCAGTTGCAGAGTCACAGTTGGCCAGATTTACCAGTAATCTGCCCAATAACCTTGGCTTCATTGACTGATTACACACATACTCACACTATGTTCATGCCAGAAGGTTATTCAGTACAATCAGATCAGTCCTGGTATGTTGTAGCCACACCCAACCCCTGTCGCTCCTTATCTATTGATTGTCATAGAGACTGTGCCTTGACTGACTAGTTGCAACACTGGTGCTTTTCACCTAGTATCATAGTCAGCCTTGCTGCAACAGCCACAGGTGTGTGTGTTTGTGTGTGCGTGTGTGTGTGCACCTGTGTGTATGTCTGTGTACATGTGTATACTCTGGGATGTGTCAGAGACTCAGTGGGACACTCAATGATGTGTGCAGCAGGGCGGCAGAACTGGGTCACAGGGAGGTGCAGAGAGAGACAGAGAGAGGAAGCGGTGACAGCTACAGAAAGCTCAGGATAGGACAGAGCCATGCACGTTCCTTCTCTCTCCCCCCCTACTCTTACAAAATGGTTGACAGCACAAAATGAAAACAAATAATGGCACTTTTTAATAGATAGCGGGCAACCTGTGCCCTTGGTTAACAAAGCCATAACACTGACAGATTTAATAGATCATTTACTCCAGGTAATGTTTTTTCCCCTAAAGAGATATATAGAAATATTATTAGTATAATGTATCAGTTGTCACTCTGCCTCCCATCCTTCCTTCTCTAATCCTCCCCAACTCTCCTTTCCTCCTTTCTTCTCACATCTTCACCCCTGTTGTGCTATCAGCATTGACCTTGTCTGTCTGGATCCATGGTTCTCTCCTCCTCCTCTCCTCCCTTCATCCTTCCTGTTCTCTCTTCTCCCCTCCCCTGTGGTGGGAGAAATTGCAGGCTTGATTGACTGGGGCGTCCTATAAAATGGATGCAATTGTATTGGCTCAAAGCCCTCAGTCAGGTACAGTCAGTAGTAGTGATTGGTGCTTGTCACCAAGGCTGGGTGTTGAAATACATGACTTAGTCTGATCATACCAACTTTCATATTGATTTGAAGATATCAGGTATTGTAAGGTGTCACAAATGTTCAAAATATTGGATTCTTACAACATGATCATGAGTCTTTTATATTTATTGTTTAAGTGTGGTCTGATTGTATTTAAAAAAGCAGATGCCGTATAATTGTTACACAGAATATAATTCACTCTATCACATAATAAAATAAAATAAAATAAAAAATATATGTGATGAAATGTATGATCAAATATATGTATTGTTAAGAACTGGTATCAGGGTTCGGTCAGACTTTCTAGCAACACCCAGCCCTTATTACCGTTTTGAAACAGTTTGCTATACACTAAAGTAAACACTGACTGACTGTGTGTATGACTCTTTGTATTTTCTCCTTTTATCTTACAGCATGTAACAGTTCCTCTATTCAGCATTTTTTTTTTTTTGTATATTTTGTTTTCTTGTGTATTTTTAGGATCTCTTTTATACAGCCTGTTGACCAAGTTGTCCATTGTATCGTGATGTGTGCTTCTTTCCTGTCTTGTACTGCTGCTAACTGCAATTTCCCCTTGGGGACAATAAAGAGCCATCTATCTATCATCTATCTAAAAGTATCCGCTTCCCTGCCTGTTTTCAAATGTCATTTTGTTGCAAGTCAAAGCATTTCTCCTGAATGGCAGGGTGTTTTATTTTCACATTGCCCTTTGTATGGCTGCTGAATGTCAGCATTTAAACCTTCATGACCCTCCACTCTGTAGTGAATATCAGGTTACCGTCTCTGGTGTGTTTTTTTGCGCTTATGTATTACCTCTGCACTGCCTGTACATTCTTGGTTTGAGTGTTAGAGTTAGAGAGGTCTCACCTGACTTAACCCCGCTGATGTCCCCTCTCTGTGCCTGTAGCTCGCATCAGGCGCTACTCAGAGGTAATGGCACTCCCAGACTCCTTCTTCCAGCGGCAGCGGCTGGATGCCAGCAAGGCTGACACGTTCCTGGAGCACCTCTGTCTGCTAGACATCGACCAGGAGCCAATCACAGCCCGCAACACCAGCATAATCTGCACCATCGGTGAGCGTGATAACCAATCACAGACTTAGTCTTAGTTTCAAGTCCTTTCCTCACAACAGTTGTATGTGGTCGCTGGGGCGGTGTGGTCCCAACTCTTGGGTGCTGGGTGGCCTCCTCTGTGAAGGCTGGGCGTGATTCCTGGTTATTTTACTGACATCCTCTCTGCATCCTCCCGTCCTAAAAAACAGAAACCATTCAGAAGAAAATGGAATATACAACTTGCCTTTGGCTCATCGAAGAAAAGGCCTCTTAGTTTCATCCATCTTTATTCTGTTATTCCCAGGGCTCTGGCTCTCCACGTATTGCCTTTGATTCCCCAGCAGGGCAGATATTGTTGATCAAGGTCTACTGGCTGAAGGATTGATTATGTGTCTGAGGTGATTAAGTGAAAAGTATACAGGGTGACCATCTTGGTCCATTTGAATCTATACCATCATCTCTCTTCCTCTCTCTCAGGTCCATCATCTCGATCTGTCCCCAAACTGCAGGAGATGGTCAAGGCAGGAATGAACATTGCTCGCATGAATTTCTCTCACGGCTCACATGAAGTATGTTTATGTGTGTGTGTGGCTGTGTGTGTGTGTGTGTACTGTTTCTCATGAGGACTTATACATGCATCCCTTAGCGTTTGATTGGCTCACTCATTGATGTACTGATTCTCCATCTGTCTGTCTCTCTGCCCCTGTGTTGCTCAGTACCACGGTGAAACCATCAAGAACATCCGCGAGGCAGTGGAGACGATAACCTCTGACCCGTTGTACTATAGGCCAGTCGCCATCGCCTTGGATACCAAGGGCCCAGAGATCCGTACTGGATTGGTGAAAGGGGTGAGCACCTTAAGCTACATCTCACTAGCAATCTAAACCTAATCAACCAGCCACATGTAGCCGGGTGAAGTCTGATACATCATCACTGTCATTGGCGAGTGAGACTCACAACCTCTAACGTGTATTAGGACAACTTGCCAACCTCAAGCACGCCTGCTTGTTGAAGAGAGTTCAGCGTGCCGTTAAATCAAACAGTGATCTGCCCAGACAGTGTGTGGAGCCCCGTTGTTCGACCAAATGGGCTTCGCGTTGGGTGGTTCAGCCTGGCCCACACACAGGTTGTGGTTATGCAACAGAAGAGAGGGAGATGCTTCCCCGGGATGAGAACAAGCCAAGCATTTGAACTCTGTTTGTTTGTTTGCCTGTGCTTGCCAATGGATAAAGCCACATGTGGCAGACAACATGAAAATTTCGGGCTCGTTGTGCAGGAAAGCTAATTCTAGCATGGCAGTATGGGAGCACACATCCCAACATTACATTTTGTTTTGTTTTTTTCAATGATGTGTCGTAAAGAGAGAGACAAAAATGGTGTTCAAGGGCAGCGTTTATTTCTGTCGTGCCTGTGTGTGTCTGTGTGTTTGTGACTGTTTGTGACGTACGTGTGTGTTTGTGTAGAGGGCAGAGGAGGAGGTGGGGCTGGAGAAGGGCGCCCATGTGCGTGTAGTGACAGCAGAGAGTGAGAGAGACAAAACAGATGGGAATATTATCTGGATGGACTATCCCAGCCTGCCTAAAGTCGTCAGCAAGGGATGCAGCATCTTCATTGATGACGGCCTCATTGAACTCAAAGTACTGGAAACAGGTATATTACTTTAACGTGAACGTGGACAGAGAATACCTGCATGAATAGATGTCTGGGTTCCCATGCCTTACACATACCTCACTCCCCTCTAACTATCTCCCATAATCCCTTTTTCTCCTCTCCTTTCACTCTTTCACGTCGTGTGCATTAGCGTCCCTCGTATTGCACACATTACAACTCTACTAATCTCTCTTTTTAACTTGTCTGTCAACTCTGCAGGCTCTGATTGGGTGGATACTACGGTGGAGGCTGGCGGGTTGCTGTGCAGTCGTAAGGGGGTTAACCTCCCCGGCTGCGACCTGATCGCCATGCCGGCGGTCAGTGAGCAGGATGAGCTGGACCTGAGGTTTGGGGTGGCCCAGGGCGTAGACATGGTATTTGCCAGCTTCATCCGCTCTGCCCAGGATGTCAGGGACGTACGGCGAGTGCTGGGCCCGCACGGGCGGGACATCAAAGTGGTCAGCAAGGTGGAGAGTCGCCAAGGGGTTCAGAAGTGAGTGTGACGTACGAAACATGTGCACTATACATACAGTGTATACACACAGGAGAGGATCAGTATGCTGCTCATCCTCATCTCAAGAGAAATGAGATTTGTTCAAACAAAAATGCCTTTAATCAGATTATTTTGAGAGTTGAGAGTTGAACTGTGATAGGACTTGATCTACTGTCTGGTAGCCAACCACTCCTCTTCCAGACAGCCAGCTGTCACACAGTGATGGATGGATATGTGTCAGCTCTACACTATCTGGATTTTACACATCTATGATACGCGATCCCTGGGGTTGTCTTTGTGAAATATGGCTGCCACTTAATATATCTGACACAAATGGTGTCGCTGCTATCTCATCTATATTCCTGAGCGCTCTCGTTCTCTCACTGCTCACTGAATCCTGACACAATTTGCCTACGGACACAATTCAAACAGGATTTGATCAGAAAGATTGGTTTTCACAAGATCTTATTGCATTTGCACGTGGCGTGGAAATACCTGTGATACATCTCCTGTGGCTGTATTTTTAATCTGTGTCCTCGTTACTTTTTTCTGCTCTTGCTCTTCATCACTTTACATTGCTCATGTGTGGATTTGTGGCTGGAGTGCATCCAGACTATGTAAAGCCATAATCACTATGCCAGACTGACCACAGATGAGGTTTTGAAGATCTGGAAGCATTGTGGGCAAGATCCTATTTTTGTGCATCCAATCCTGGCGTGACCCGGCTGATAACAGTGTCACTGAAACGATCAGTGTAGCTTTTGTCCCTTCTGCTTCTACTCGCTCATCTCTGCTCACTCTTCCTATTATCTTATTCTCTAACTCCCTCCTTTCATCCCAATCACTCAATCCTTGTCCTCCCCATCCTTCCTAATCCCCCTGTCAGTTTTGAGGAGATCCTGGCTGAGAGCGATGGTGTGATGGTTGCTAGGGGAGACCTGGGAATTGAGATCCCTGCAGAGAAAGTCTTCATCGCCCAGAAGATGATGATTGGACGCTGTAACTCAGCTGGCAAACCTGTCATCTGTGCCACACAGGTCAGGGATGGAGGCACATGCACGCACACACACACACACACACAATAACCGATGCATAAATTAAAAAAAAAACCATGCAGATTTATACACACTGTAGCTACATTATTGCATAACATGCCAAATGGGCCCAAGAAAACGTTTAAAACCAAACAGTCACACATTAATCCTGTACTCCTACACAATGTCCTTGCATGAAAACACACTCGTCAAGTAGAGTCATCCTCAAAACATACACATTCGCTCTTATTCTCTCTCTCACACACACCCTCTCTCTCTCGGAGCCATGTTGAGTCACAGTGCTATATCTTGTTTATGCTACAGCTCCTGACTCAGAATGACAGCGTTACAGAAGGTTTGCTACAAGAGACTTAAGCACACACACAACACACCACACACACGCGAACACAGACACACACACACACAGATCAGCATTAGCTGCAGGATCTTAGTTACTACAAAAACACAATCACTCAGCCAACCCTCTGAGCCATCTCATTTTCCAGCTGTCTGCCTTGCCTCGTAACTGTGTGAGTCTCCGACATGCCGATAATCATCTCTCTAGGTCATATTACCTCCCTCACTCTCAATGATCTCTCTTTTCTCTGCTACTACTGTCCATCCAATGCCCCCCCCCTCTTCCGTCCCAAGCACTGTAGGCCTGTCCTCTCTGATGTCCCTTTTTCTGCATGTTACACACCAATCGGCAACACAGAAAGTGATTATGATGAAGCTAATGTACTGTGTGTGTGTGTGTGTTTGTCTCCTCAGATGCTGGAGAATATGGTGACCCACCCACGGCCCACCAGGGCAGAGGGCAGTGACGTAGCCAACGCCGTGCTGGATGGAGCTGACTGTGTAATGTTGTCTGGAGAAACCGCCAAGGGGCTGTTTCCTGTGGAAGCTGTTGCAATGATGCACTCGGTGTGTGTGTGTGTGTGTGTGCTTTGATGTCCATTCTGTTATATCTATATGACTTAGTGCCCTTTGATAATTCTCCCTCTTTTTATCCCTCACATCGACTCTCTCTCATCTACTCATGCGAACAGATCTGCAGGGAGGCGGAGGCAGCCATTTTCCACCAGCAGCTATTTGAGGAGTTGCGTCGTCTGACTCCGCTATCCTCTGACCCTACAGAGGTCACAGCCATCGGAGCTGTAGAGTCCTCCTTCAAATGTTGCGCTGGAGCCATCATCGTCCTCACCACCACTGGCAGGTACGTTTGGATGTTGTATAGAGTCCTTTAAGCTCAAGGGGAATGGGCATGCCTTGATGCACAACACTTGAATAAACAGTTGATTATCATTCACACACACACACACACACACACACACACACACACTAGCATATACTCCAGTCCCCACCCACCACTATGGACATCCTTCTCACCATCCCTCCTTCCTCCATGTCCAGGGCAGCCCATCTCCTGTCAAGGTACCGCCCTCGCTGTCCTATCATTGCAGTGACCAGAAGCCCTCAGGTACAGTCTTGTCTATGATAACAAAAGAAACTAAGATAACAAAAGAAAGCGCCGTGTGTTGCGCTCAGTAGTGACAGCAGATTGATCTCCCCAAGCTTATTGATTGGTGATCATTTACTGGAGTATATTTCTGTTCTGTGGAGCTCTCTGTTCTGGTGCGGTGTTTCTTAAACTTTGTGTCAGGACTCAAAATGTGTCACAAACCAGTTCCTGGTAGGTCCCCGCATGACATGTGTAGTCATGATAATAATAATGTTGTCATACTTTATTAATCCCTGGAGGGAAATTCTCTTTTCGCTTGCCCCCCTCCACAGAGAGGTCAGAGTGCAGGGTCAGCCACAGAGCAGCATCCCTGGAGCTGCTGGGGATTCAGTGTCTCTCTCAATTACACTTCAACAGGGGGGATGCTCACCGACATAGGGGCTTGTAGGGTGAAGGGTGGCACCCCTTTTTCCACCACTCTGTTGTAGTATGGGTACTAGCAAATGTATTAACTTCAACTGAAGAACGCCACGCTCCTCTATGGGTCGGGAAATTTCTACAATCCTTGGAGTTATTAAACTTTTTCAAAACCAATCAATTATATTCAAAAATGCATGGTTGTCCAACAAAAACAAGCCTGTTTTCCTCAGTTCCTGAAAGGTTGACATCACTGTGAAATACTGGCAGATTTTCATGAGCCTGCCAGGATGAAACTACATTTGTTTAATTTGGGCACCCTGCTGCCATGTGGTGGGCATTTTTATCCAATGCACCTTACAGTACCATGAGTGGACTGGTGATCCTAGTAGGAATCAACCTCCTGACCCCGGCAGTGTTAGTGCCATGTGCTAACAAACCCTCGCTCTAATTTGTACCGCTCGTCTCCCTCAGGTGGCCCGTCAGTCCCAGTTGTTAAGAGGGGTGTTTCCCGGCCTCTTCCACCCTCTGCCTGCCCCTGTCTGGGCCGATGACGTAGACAACAGGGTCCAGTTTGGCATGGACATAGGTCAGTGTGTGTGTGTGTGTGTGTGTGTGTGTGTTTTGTTTGTTTGCTAATGTGCACCATTACCCTACTTGTTTGTATGATATGATACTGTATGACTCACTCATCCCCACTCTCTTTCTCCTCCACAGGGACAGCAAGAGGATTCTTCAAGTCAGGTGACATGGTGATTGTGGTGACAGGCTGGATCCCAGGTTCAGGTCACACTAACATTATGAGGGCGGTCAGTGTACCCTGAACAGCCCTGACCTTATTGGACACTCAATCTGACTGACGAACTGACCTACCTACCTATGTGTTTAGGAATGAAAACCTGCTGACTCATGGTTGAGAACCACTACCTGATATTTAATCTGTAACTATCTCAGATAGATAAACAAAAACATTGCTATAGCAGCAACAAGTGTCATCACTGTTATTCACTTATAGAGCCCAGAGTAAAGGAATTGCTGTTGAAAACAGTTGCCATTGAAACATAATCTCATGAATGTAGAACTTGTGTTTTTTTAAGTTGTCTTGAAAGAAATGACTCCGTCCAAATAAAACTTGAAGTGTTAACTTTAACATGCTGTTCTTCTGTTGTTGGGGATTGGAGAGTGAGTAATTGAGTTGCCAAGCCTTGTCTTTTCAACCCTGTTATTTGTTGGAATAATATTGAACTGAAAATGGATATTGAGTAGTTGTCTCCTATTGTTGGATCATGTTATAATTGCTAGCCATTATACCAGTTGAAGATAAGGCTTTCAGCCCTGTCCATAGCGCTTCGCTTATCTCGGTGCTGGCGGAATTTTGTATTCTGACCGGTAGTTGCAGAGATGCCGGATATTACGGGAGCAGGCCTTTTTGTGCGCTGAGATGACCCAGATGGCCACGCCTGCTAACTGTTCGCCCATAAACTAATTAACTGTGTCTGCTCCTGCGCGGGTCTCTGCCTCCCTGTGCCGTCCTTCCCTTTCCTCGACAGGCTTCCTCCTTCCTTGGTGTGTCCTTTCCAGCTCTAAAGTGCCTTGAATCCCCC
>CABFOQ010015798.1:1458-18573 GCA_900660455.1 Gephyroberyx darwinii | reverse complement strand
GTAATCATGTGTTAGCCATTGCCAAGGAAACCATGAAATTGTTCTTCAATATCTTGATTGCTAATTTCTCTTCATGATGATGTTGGAGTTCCACCGCTGCTTTAACGTACAGCAGAGTGGTTTGAAGGCATAGTTACACGAGCTACTACTTATTTTGCACTGCAATAATTTGAACCACAGCATCTTTTGGATGTAAAGTCCATCACTCTTTCATTCAGACACCTGTCAGCCAGAGATTACAGCCTGGACCTAAACCCAGAGCATACAAAAGTTTGGGGTCTACACAGAAAAAAAGAGGAAGAAATATTTACTTGCTGTTGTATGTAAACGTAGGTAAGTAAGTAAGTAAGTAAATAAATAAAAAGATTAAAAAAAAAAATTCTCTCTTTTTACAGCCAGAAATAGTTGGTAGTTGAAATAGTTAATGTCACAAAACAATAAAAAAAAGTAATAAACTACCAACACACTCCATCCAACTTCCTCTATTGCAATTAAATGTAAAGAAGCTATAGAGGAATGCAGGAATGAGTCCTAAAACCCGGAAGAGAGTTAGGATTTTTTCACTCCCGGTTCCCTCATCTCAAAGGTTTTTTGAATTGTTTTTTGGTTAGATGTCTGAAATAAGGTCTGTGGTTAACACAAGCTTAAGAGGTTTTCACGTTTTGTTCTACGAGATAAAATACGTCAGTAAATACCCCACTTGTGAATTTTGAAGGTTTTACGTGTCTTAAAAAAGGCGGTTGCTAACAAGTGGCTAAATGAGACTACAGAGGATGTCGGGGACATTAAACGTCATTACGCCGAACGCGGTAACTCATCTCCTCACTAGTCTGCCTTTACAGCCTCTAGTTGTGTTTCTACTCACACTCTTCCAAACTATTCTGACTCAAACTTTCCAACTTGTAGATTTATAGTATTGTTAGTGGTGGTGACGTTGAAGTTATGTGACCGAGGTGTAGTTCGTTTATAGCCTAAGCTTTTTACTTCTGCCGATTGTATGTACACTTCAAAATCATAAAAGTGGTGTTCATTTGTGAAGATTATCTTGCTGAACAAAACGTGTAAGTATCATAAACTTTTGTTTGCCACAGAGTTTATTTTCTGCAATAATCCAAAATCCAATGCAAAAATCCCATTGGCTTTTTGTCGAGGGAACCAGGGCGATGCTAACTTCCGGGTTGGCCACCAAAATACATCATCCCTGCACCACTCTATTCCCCAAAACTGCTCCCAGCTCAGTCTGCGTACCTAATATGAAAAGCATCTCCACCGCAATGTCACTGCCTATAGTGCTGCGGGTGACGAGCGAGTCGCTGTCCCCACCCTCCTCGTGACTGACGAAGCACACGTCATAAGGCACAGTGACGGCAACGTAGAAGGTCGCCAGCAGGATCAACCAGTCCCACAAGGCCTTCGAGATGCTGTAGTGAAGCAGGATGAAACGTGACTTCTTCACGGCCGCCACCTTGTACTCAGGTAGAGAGGGTTTCTGGAACACGCTCTGACAGAGGGTAGAGAAGGAGAGAGCAGATATATGACGCACAAACAACCAAAACATCACAACAAATTGCACTCGGAAAGATGAAAGCCATGTAGCATTCAGCTGAGTAGTCTTTTGCTGGTAATATCCTCAAGACACAGTTGGGAGACAGAGAGATCTCGGGGATTGGAGTGCCTGGATGGTAATTATGGCCAACTGGAGTCCTGCAGAATAACGAAGACGTCGGTCAAATGAAACCTCATGGAAAGATGAAAAAGAATCACCACATTTTGTCCATGTTACGCTCCCGTAATCACACTGAGCTCAGCATGTCACCAGGCAGTGATGTTTAACCAATGAGCCCGGCCAAGGATCATCCACAAGATCTTCATAACATTTTGAAAAGACGTCATGAACATTTATGCTTGTTGAAGCCGCAGTCTTCTTCGCTGTGGCTTGGGAGATAATTACAGATACACACGTGAACTTTTTTTCCCTTTTTGTTGTCAAAGTGCTAAAGGTGTTTTCAACACCACATATCCTGTGTGGGTGGAATAACCAATTCTATCATATTATTTTGAGATATTCTCTGTTGTTTCAGAGCTACGGTCAATACTCTTTCTCTCACTATCATGGAGTGATTCCTTTCCACCCCCGTTGGCAAAAAGCTGCAAATTGTGCCGAAAAGCTAAACTATATTAAACTGACTTGGGTTTCAAACCATCTGATAAATGTCTTAATGGAGCAAACTCAGATGAAGTGTCATCTGTATTTACACGTTGCATGACACACATAAATCTTTAAAAGCCGCTAATTCAGTTATTAATAGAACGAATGCTTTTATCTCATGGAGGGTGGCCAAATGTCACTCACTGATAATGAATAATGAAATGCTCCGAATATCGCATTGCCATCTCAGGAGACTCGTGGGTGTAACATCGTGCAGACAACAGACAGTGCCAGCGTTCTCTGCTCTGACAAGCCGACAGTTTGGACTCACATTGGCCAGTTTGCCCTTGCCCCTCTTGGAGAACAGGCTGGTCAGGTGGTGCAGAACAGTCCTCCCTCTCTTCCGAGTTTGGGGAAAGTGGGATCGGTTGCTTTTCCTGCTCTGGTGGACATCCTCTGACATGCCTGATTGAAATAAAAAAGGTGATTCCCACCACATAGATGAGGTGGAGGTTTTATTTTATTTTTCAATTGAGCTTGGCAGCATGACCTTTTGAAGTTGAAATGGTTAGAAATAGTCAATTTAAAGTGCGCCTGTTAACATCTAGGATCTGCATCTGCAGCCAGGCCTCACCGTCTCTCCTGCCGTGGTGATGGCTTTTCCCGTGCGATTCACTGACATCTTTGAAGGAGAACAGGAATAGGACTACCTCGCCTTTCTCATTCTTAATTGGCACGATGTCCAGTAGGCACCAAAATGGGTTTCCTGAGGATATTAAAAATGAAGTTATTATATCAAGATTGCCCACCAGTCCTGCTCAGATAAGTCTTGTGTGATTGGATTTCAATTAACGCTGGAATATTAGCTTTTGATCATCAGCCAACATGTGTGTCTGTGTGTGTATGTGCGTGTGTTTCTGAACCTATATCCGGTCTGTGTCTGGACGTTCACGTGGAGAGGATCCTCACCGTTTTTCCGATAGAAGCGGACTTCCCCCTGGTACTCCTCCTGGCCCTCCAGGGCCTTGTCCACCAGCTGGATCACCCTCTCGCTGGTTTCGGCCCCGTGGAGGAAGCGGCAGGTGCAGGTTTTCTGCATCACCTCAGTCCGAACAAAGCCTGTCAGCTCGCAAAACCCATCCGAGCAGTACACGATGGGGTAACCATGACGACCCTGAGCGTTCCCCAGCAGGAAGTTGCTGTCTGTAAAAGAAATAAAAGAGGACTGAGGATGCAGGCAGTAGCCCGAGCGTGACCTTGAGGGAAAGTGAAAAGCCGTTCCCTCATTTTGTGTGCTACAGCATCCAATTTAGACCTTGACATTTTCCAGCTACAAAGCTGTTTTCAGCAACAGCTCCAGGAAAGCAGATCTGAAAGCATAAGATTTGTGCACAGCAACTGAGGGTGGATCTGGCCCTCTCTCCCCACGTTATTGCTTTCCGTACACACTCAGATTGATTCAATTCTGATTCAACTCTTGGTTGACCAGAACAAAACCTCTTAATTTCTTTCCCCAAGTCATTCTGTGTGGATTCAGCTCAGAGCGCCTCAAATTAGTCTACTATACATCAGAGAGAGCTTTGAAGTGTGCCAGTGCACATGTCCAGTCATGCGTCCAGGGATGCGTAAGGGGCCACCGTCGGCTCCGTGGGGCGTCTGATGCCCAGGGGAGGCTCCAGCAGGCTCCTCTGGGGACAGGAAATGAGCTTGTGGAACTTATGATTCTGCCACTGGTTGTGCAATCTATTTCAGCATAACACGCACACGCACGAACACACACACGCACACACACAGCTGTATTGAATGAAGGCGATGAAGGTTGCTTTTACCCTTTCTCTCACTGCTTTTATGATACCTTTGTGCATTTTATTATATATTATTTCAATATCCCTCAGCACGTATGGGAGGATAGACACATTTCATGATCTCAAATAGTGCACTGGGCTATACTTCTTTCTACTGGTTAAAAGTAGCAGCATAGCAGGCTACGTTTTTTGGTCGGACTCGATCATCCTCCCAATGATTGATAGAAGGAAGGAGGGTGCAGGCTTCACTTTTTTGTCCCCCCACATTAGATGTCTCTATATAAAAGGAAAAAAGGGTGTCTGATGTCCTAGTGTCCTTGGTCTCACCCTTGTTGCTGTTCAGTGGCAGAATCAAATGAAAGTGCAGAGAAGACACAGGATATCAATACTTGTCAAAAGGAATCAATGCCAAATACGTAGTATATGAGTATCGATAGCACAGTATCGACCCGCCCATCCCTACAAAACACCACAGCAATGAGCACAAAAGATATCGCCAATGTTAAAACCAAAAAACCTCTTTAACCTCTCCTATTCGTATGCTTGAATCCGACACCAACAACAATCTTCAGTTCAGTTATATCCCCTTAAAGTGTATTTCCCATGCATGCACCTGTAGAAAAAATAGTCCCTAACATTTCTATATTAGTCATGCATTTATTCTGTCCGGGGAAATAAACAAGCAAACAGATAATATTTCCAATATAACACATTATCCCCATTGCTCAGCCATTATCTATTAAGCAAACAACTTGCAGCTGGGAAATGAACTACCGTCGCGTTTCAGCCCATCCCTTATACGCTGCACAATGATTTATGAAGTCGATGAGATGGGTAGTGCACTCAAGGCCCTATTGTGTGGAGAAACAACAGCCGTCTCTGCCATCATTCACTGACAGATGCGTGTCTGCTTTCACCTGTCTCTACATAACCCTACAATATGGAACCACATGGAGAGGTTCCAGCAGCACTTCATTCATTCATTCAATCAATCACTATTTGAATTCAAACAGATCACATTTTGAACGACGCTGGATCTCTGAATGAAAAGGAGACTTTGTATTTTCCTTAAAACCAGGAAAGTAAAGACACACACTTAATAAACCGCGTGCTTGAAAAGACATACAATTTGTCTCTACCTGACATATGTGGCGTTAACCACAACAAGAAGCTAAATTAAGAAATAATGCTCCCGCACTTCCGTTGCCATAGCAATTTGAGGAGAAAAACATATAGCAAAGTTGCTTTTTGTATCTATGAGGTTACCTAGACACCATCCCTCCTCAGCCACAGATGTAGGCAGTACAATCTCTGCAAAATGAACCTTTTTCATACTGGCTGTTGTTACCGATTCTGATGTCTCAAGGTGACTCAGTGAGCTTTTAGCTTTTCTCTGGTATGAAATGCTGTGATACATCACTACGTCACTCCGACCATCTCTCTGAGCCCCTTGTGCTGTGGTGAATCACCAAATTGGATCAGTTAAACTCTCTGCCTCAATGGAGATAGACCAGAATCTATTAGGAATACAAACAACCCAAGTTGATGTTGGTAGCCCTGGATTGTAATCTTTACTGGCAGAGATGCGTTTGAGCTGTCAAGGCTCGTCTTTAAACTCAGCCCCTGCATTATTCTCCTTTACTCTCTCCCTGCCTCTCTCAGGCTTTATTCCCCCTCAGCCTGTCTCTATGGCTTCATGTTATTAGAGAGAAAAGAAGAGAACAATGCACCGCCTAAGCCTGACTTGCATGAACCGTGTATCTGTGGCAACTTATTCTTGTTTGTAGATGCTTCCATTTAAAGACCTACACGTGAAGATGAGCATCGTCAGTACATGATGAAGGTTTCTAATTGGTTAGTCACCGTCTTGTTACTATCAGGTTTTAAGGCATCTTTAATTCATGGATTCCTCTACTGTGCATTAGCTTAATGCATCTGCTTCTTTTCAATCAAACTGCAGTCACTCAAAACATCGTTTGTGAAGTGAAATTGATCCACGGTGTCTTGGAAATGATCAGGATCGCTAATTATCCGTGGCAGCACTTTGGAGGTGGAGAAAGTTGCAAGTTCAACACCCACTCAGGCAGTTTAACGCGAAGCAGACTGTCGAGAAGGGCCAACAACCTGAAGAGACAACAACCTGCCGAGCCTGGGGCGAGTCAAACTCCACATCTCTGATATTCTCGACAGTAACAATAACAAATGTTAACCTAAACCGCCAAACTATCAATTTCTCTGTGTTCATTTCACGGTTGTATCCTCAACTACCGCATTAATCACCTATACTGAGAGTTGGCGATTGATAAGATGAATAATTTAAGTGTTGTTTTTTTTTTCACTGCATACAAAGAGCATGGCTGAGTGAGATAGACCTGCGGTAATATTTGAATGGCTCTTGGCGTCTGCATAATTCATTTTGATTAACATGCCTGCTCACATATCAGGGTCAGTTGGATGCCACCTTCATTCCTCTGAACCCACTCATCCTTCATGTTCAGACTATATCGCCAATTAAGCCAATGGATATTTGTGTGTTTCGCTTTGAGAGTCCAGTTGAAAATCACTCGACTTTCGCTTCTGCATGTATCTTCTTGTCTATAAAGAAAAGCCTCACAGAGAGAGTGAGAAAGAGAGACTGAAGTGGATTTCAAATTGCATAGCCTTGCTCTGAAGCCATCTCTTGTCAGTTAGGCCCTTCACCTCCCACTCAGCTCCTTGGTCAGTCCGCCCGCCTACACATCTGATACAGAGGTATTGTGGCAGCCAAGATTGAGAAAATGTCTGCAGCGCTGCCGTGTGCGAGTGTGTGTGTGTATGTGTGTGTGTGTGAGAGAGAGAGAGAGAGAGAGAGAGAGAGAGAGAGATTGTCATCACACTGAATTTGTTAATTTGTATGGGACACGGACAGTCTGACCCATTCACACTGTATGACACATTTCATAGTTCTGGTGCCTGTGAATGCCTTTCATCTCTACAGAAGCAAGGTTCAGACTCCTAATAGGCCTGGGTTAGTAAGGATGATGTAGGATGAAAAATGAACTCCCACAACGCCATCACAAAAGTCAACACCTACAAAATTCTGGTCATGATTAACTTTGAGTGTTATAAAGCACAAACACGTTAAAAAACAATGCAATTTTTTGCAGATGCTCACAGGCAGGCTTTAGTTTCGATTAAATACAAAGCTTTACATTTGTAGCACAGGTAGACGATGAATGGAAACAACTCCTACACTGCAAAATGCATGAATCTCAATAGTGGAACAATATGAATCATAATAAGTAGGAGCATGGCCAACAAGTGGCTCTTCAGTTACAATAGTTATACAATATATCAGCCTTTCCTCGCCCCCCCATCTCTCCCTGGGTCCTGGGTTACCATCGTGACTTGCAGTCCAGCGACTGTATGACGTATTTCTCTACAGCAGTGTTTGCAGTGTCTGGGTCAGATGCCGAAGTTAAAATGGGTCCCTGAACTACTCTTCAACAGCTAGGTTTTTTTGTCTGAACAATGTGAATTTGTCATGAAGCTATGTTAAGCTTTCTCTAGTCCTAACAGCAAGGGTTAGTCAGTTTATGTCTAGTACAGGCCTCAAAATAAAGCACATTCCATGTGCTTCCATGTTACAGTCCCCTACACACAAAAAATACATTTAAAAATGTAGGTGCCTGGAGGAAAAAGTTTGGAAAAACACTGTCCACAGTATAAGAAATGATGAAACATTATGCCTCGAGAATCAGTGGAGGAAACTAGTCTGCCTTTTCTGTGCTTCAGTCTGCCTCACTGTTTTACACATTGTATTTGACTTCTATTCTTTCTATTGACAGACTCAATGCACATGCTATTCAGGTGTCTTGACAAGTCATAAAGGCACAACCAGGTGCTGATATTCACTGTGTCTTTGCAGGAATTGTATGCAACTTAAACAAAACAATAATGGAAATCTCTTAGAGGGACTGAAGGTGGATAGTAGGTGGAGGTAGTTTGTTCAATACTTACGGGTGCCATCAAAGTGGTTGGCAATGGTGTCCAAGAAGGTGTTTTGTGGAGCTAGGAGGCCCTTCATCACAGGCATCTTGTCCCAGATTAAGAGAACAGTGTGGACTCTCAGACGGCAGGTTCCAGTAGTCGGTCACTATTCCCCAACGAGGAACTGAAAGAGACCGCTGTGCTTCTCCTGGGACTTCTACACTTCGACAAGGCTCGACACGTAGTAAGATTGTAGAGGAAACCACTGATTTTTTTATCAAACAGAATCTATCGTCTTCACAGCTCCCTCCTTGGGAGAGAGATCGGAGGTGTTCCTAAAAGCTTCTTCTCTCCCTCAGTATTGAATCAGGTGCTTTCAGGTTCAGTAGTGCATCCCTCTGCTCTCAGTAGTCTGCAGGATCAGAGTGAAGTCTCAGCTTGTCTGACTCCCCGGCGCACGTTTTCTCCCATCTCTGAGTCCCCCTGTCTCTCTCTCGCTCTCGTACAAAAGCCTGCACCCTCCTCCTCCTTTCGACTCCTCAGTGAATTTATTAGTACTCACTTTTTCTACCCTCTCTCTCTCTCTCTCTCTCTCTCTCTCTCTCTCTCTCTCTCTCTCAGCACCCATTTCTCATTTCACCTTCCTGAGAGATACAGCCAATACAGCAGTGGACCACCCACAGCATGTCCCTCTGTTGCTCCACCCTCCTGCTGTATACTCCAATATATTCCTATCAGTCATTATCCTGCAATATATGAGGAGTAACACTGTTTGAAATTCTGCTGGTAGGGATTCACTGTTTTGCACCTCAGCATGCTTGCTAACACGAGGCTTGAACTCGAGTTCAAGGTTCAAGTCAGTGGTGGTCTCAACGGCCACTACACCACCCTGCTGTCGAGCGCAAGTACCATGCATACAAATGCACGCATGTAGGCGCACTACCAGCATTTCTAAATAAAGGCACACAAATGTTCGCTCTCCTTAGTGCCCATTTCAATTAGCACTTAACATGATTTCCTCCAGGTTTCATCCACATGTGAGATGCTGGATGCACACAGCCATACATCCCTCCGACACTTTACATCTCATTAAACCATGGCAACCATCACTGCTACCATGTTAAGGAGTAGATTGATGTATAGGAAGGAGCAGATCTTTATGTCACCCTAGTCTTCTAGCTTTAGACACATTGAAGTCCTCACAACAAATTTGATGCTTGTTCAATCAACAACATTTTGATTCTTCTTGAGTTTGGAGTTTTTATTCTGAAACTGTTTTTTTCATATGAGATCCTCAGTGCTTACCATACAAGGGCTTAATCAGAAAACCCACCGCTGACTAAAAGACTAAAAAGACGCTGTCAGTATTATCATTTTTATTACATCACAAGGCCTTTTATATGTACAATATTACGGACGTCCACAATGTTCTGTGATAAACAGAAAAAGAAAAACTCCTCATGAATCATATGAAATCCAACAAAACTCACCAGAATAGGTGTGTTTTTCTACATGCATTTTTTTAAAGTCCCAGTATACTCATGGCATACAGTATTTAGTTTCAAACAGGCAGGGATGTTGTGAAGGCAGTTTCTGACCGAGCCACCCAGTCCATGTACTGCTCTCCGGCCCTCTCGTCAGTTCTCTTACCCATAGTCAAGATTCCCTTTGCTTGGTTCCTGGAGCCTTGGAGGAGCTGGTGGAGTCGGCTCTGGAAACGACTCTCCTCTCCTTGCCGTTTGCCCAGGGTGAGAATGCCGGCGGCGGCATCGCCCCTCACGGCCCCACTGCCAGAGCGACACAGCAACACGTAGAGGCGACAGGAGCGAGATGGCTGTTTGCAGCACTCAGACATGCTGTGAGCGTCGCAGGCCAGATGAGACACCAACAACATCAAGACCAGGACCAGGAGTTTCTGTAGGGCCAAAGAGGTCACTTTACACCAAGTTCACCTGATATCATGTCGTCAATAATGAACAGGATAAATTGAGCCAAATGATGAGAACAAAATTAGGCATCGACCATCATAAATATGTGATTATACATTATGGTGGACATTATTTGTCAGCCAAAGCTTTTGCTTGCAAAATAGTAAGTTTAGGGAATGCAATTACCTATATTAGGAAATTAATTTTGTGCAATTTGGTAACAATTTTGTTTTGCAATAGTGTTTTCTACAGAAGCGTAATGCATTCACTTGAGAAAAAAATGTTTGCCCTGTTTTTCTGAATCGAGATACCTCAAAATCCTGCAAGAAGCTCTCACCTGCATGGAGTACGGTTGCTGCTGCTAATCAGCCTGACCCTCCAACAGTGCTATATGATTTCAAGTACGGGGTCAATACAGGTAAGGTATCTGAGGTATTAGTTACTGCTTCCATGAAATCGAGCTCTCAGGTAAACGAGAGCTTCTCTTGGGATTTTGAGGTTTCTCGTTAATGCACAAAAACAGGGCAAAGGTTTTTTCTCAAGTGAATGCATTACGCTTCCGTATCAAGAGGGCGTGAACGATGACAATCAGTGGCCTTTAACCACGAACCTGCACTATGTAACTTTATGCAATTCAGTCGTTTAGCGGCCCCAAGTGGCAGCGAGAGGTAATGCTCAGCAGCTCCAGAGCGTTAGCTGAGGCGCTAGCTAGCTCGGAGCCGTGTGCGTTTGGCTTGTAAGTTTAAAGTCGTCACTTCCTGTGCTCGGAGAAAACTTTCCCGCCAGTGTACCGACCCGACTCCAAAACTTCACCGGGGTGGATGGAGCGAACCTACAGCGGCTCTATAAAGGGGGAGGGGCCAGTCTTCTTTGTCACAGCCTTCATGAACTAGACTGATATTTTTACGTTAAAGCGTAACACAGAGCAGGTCGTGCACCAATATTAGCATCGTTCATAAGCTTTGCAGTTTCTAGGATCTTTTAAGCTGCAGGGTCCAGTTTTGGTGACACGTCGGACTGAACGCATGTTCATGGGTTTGGGTTCCTCAACCTGTCCTCTGACTGAACAGCAGCAGCTCGTTGTTTTTTCTACGTGTGACACATTGATCATCTATCTATGGCGCTGCGTCTCTTTTCACACATCGTGGCGTTCTCAGACTATTCTGGGCTCCATGATATCGATGCATATTTCAACAGCAGTACACAAAGTGGGAATTGGGTCACAATATATATAATAACTGCAGGACTTTGAAGCTACTCGGATCTACTGTATGTTTAATAAAAATGTGCCTGAGGCAAAATCTTCTCACATAACCCCCCGGAGCTTTCCGTGTACCAGTTTGGGAATAGCAGCATTACACAATCAAAAACAGCGAGTAGGAAAAATGAAACCTCCAAAATATTTCCTAGCTGTGGGGTTATGACTATTCCAAATAATAATAATGATAATAACTCTAGATATCCAAGTAACATATCTCTGAAACGTTGATGCATTGCTGTAAATGAGGCTAAAATGATATACTGAGTTTTCTTCCAGAGCTTAACCGGGGTATTTTCATCGGTTTGACGAAACGAAACAATGAATAGGGCATTGTGTCGATCCGTGTGTGACTGATAGTCTCGTTTACGTAATCAAACGCAACTCTCTTTCCATGTTTATCTTTTTTTCCATTTGTGGACCTGTGGTTGTTTTTTTGCAGAGATGTGTTGAGGCTGGAGGAGGAGAGGCAGAGAAGAGATTGGACGAGACCCAGTAGCGTTAGAGAGAGGGAGGGAAGGGAAGAAAGCACATCACAAAGACAGGATGAGAAGATTACCCCATTGGTGGTCTTTCTCCTCTTCTTCTTGGATGGCACCATGGACTTGCTGGGCACCGTCCAGCTCCAGAATACTTTGTAGTGATGGATGGGGATATCGGGCTCTTCTGGCAGAGTCCAGTTGAGACGGGCTGTCACCAGGCCTTCGTCACCCAGCGTCACGTTGGTGACACGCAGACTGGCTGGGCTGGGAGGGGTGGACGGATCTGAAGACATAGCAACAACAAGCAACAACACAGTCAGTCGTAACAGATCTTAATACATCTGTGGACATTTAGGGAGCAGTAAGTGGAACTGAAGACAGAGCTGGCGTCTGGCTCTAGCATGTGACAAATAGTAGGCCCGGCTGTTCTCGTAACTATAATTTGGGGTTGAATGTATTACAAGCCAGGACACCTTTCACTACTTCAGAGAGCTTTGCACTACATCTGACGGGGGGGGCGTATGACGGTGTGTTAAGTAATTAGTCCTCCATCGGCAATCTGTCATGAGATGTTATGACAGGTGTCATGTCATGTCTACGACAGCGCTTGGCAGGACGGAGAGCGCGGGTCAGGGGTTAACAAACACATGCTGCTCACTTTGGCTGCACACTCACATTCCAGCTCTCTCTGGTACTCTAACTAGTATGTGTGTGACCGTGTGTGTGTGTGTGTTTGCATGCGTGCTCAAAAGTAAGGCTGGTTCTGAACCCATCCATATGGGCTGTGACCCAGCCTGCTGCCGGCTGCCGGTGCACAGTGCTGATGTCAGCCTGGTGGAGGAGGAGAGGCAGGGCCAGATGCCAGACCAGAGGGAATAGCCCCGTAATGAGAAAATGATCCACGCCACAGCCCAGTCAGCTCCTCTCCCCTGCCCTCTCCCACCTGAAACACATTTAATCCGGTCCAAAAACACAATTGGACGCATCGGTTCACCATACCAGCTAATGTTGGCCGCGCAAGATAAATAAGCAGTCAGTTCTTGCAAATTGCCCTAACAAAGTACGGTGGTGCAAAATTACAATCAGATGATACGGCCGCGCTGTGTAAATAACAATGGCATGACAGAATGGCCAGGAGCTCATCAAACCCGTGACAGCTCCCATCAATCTATCAACGGTCTGGCACTGATTGGCCTGATTGTGGATCAGTTTCCACCCCTGCAGCAGAATCCTTTTCCCACCTGGTGCCTGGCTCCGTCAGACGGCCATCCCGAAACGCTCTGGGGAGCACATGTACGGCTACGGGCTGACAGGAAAGGTCAACACGCACCCACCGCCAAACACTAATACTTTTTTTTTTGTCTTCACATTCGGCGTAGGATGATGCATGCGGTGAGCATTTCAGGACCTCTGCCAGTGTTCCACTAGTAAACATCTCTGCGTTGTACGTATCTATGTCGATAACGTCTAAGCGCTTCACTAAGTTTATTGATGCTAGGAGCACTTTAAATATTTAAAACGCTGACAGTCGAGTGATCCCTGCAACACAAAGACTAAAAAATACACAGCTGTGTTATAAGTACAGCAGAAAGTCAGGCAACCCTCGAACTCAAGGCTGCATCCTTGAGTTTCATGCATTTCATCTGAGCTGAACCGGTGGGCACATGGCTCTGCCTCTACATGTCAAACAAACACACACTATCTGATCTGGATCAGATGAAATCTAGACACAATATTACATTTATAAACCTGTAATCCCTGGGAACCACACAACAATCGGCCAGCGCTTTAACAAATGCCATCTGCGGCACTGCACGGCTATTTAATGTCATTTAACATCGAACATGCAGGGGAGGGGAGTCCAGCAGCAACATAGCATCAGAGCTCGCTCACTAATCTGTGGCAAAGATCTGACGTGCGCCCACGTTACCTCATTCCCCCTGGAAGCGACACAACTCTTGCATTCATTTGAAACCTGCAATATTCTGACTAATTCAGACATATTACATTTTATACGACCGTAAAGAGGGGAAAACCCCTCCTTTGAAGACATAAACGAAGATCTGGTTGCAACACAGAGAGAAACAAATGTTCTGCGCACCCAGTCCTTTCTCATTACTTGGTTTCTACTCGGCATCGGCATGAATTACTATTTCCATTTAGCTCATTGGACAAGTGAGTAGAAACTGTGTAGAAAAATGTTTTAGGCAAATCTGATTTAGGTTAACAAGGTAGTGAAAAGAAAAACTCAAAAGGTTTATAAAAGGTAATGATGGATATATGAGCACAGTTTCCAAGGGGCACATTGTCAACAACGTGAACAGCATGTTGGCTTCACCTTATCATAGTCAGTGTTTTTATTGCAAAAACATAACATTTCCTGAAGTACATGTTTTATTAAATGCGTTCTCCGCTGACACACACAGGGGATATGCACTAGACAATGATTGTTTGTGTAGATGGATGTGCAATAGGCCAAAATAAGCATTACTGTGTCAAATCAGGTTTTAAAACTCTTTCCCAAAGGCTCCACCTGTTCCAAGGTCTTCACCGTAGCAAATGGAGGGCATTGGGTGTCAAACAGGAACTCGCACTCAAAGCGAGGCCACACACACATACACAAACGTGCATACGCACACATGCACTGACCTCTGGAGGAGCGGAAGTGTTTGCTGGGGGCGGTGAAGCCGCGGGTCCCGTGGACGTTGACTGCAGCCACTCTGAACTGGTACCATCTGCTGGCTCTGATGTCAGCCAGTTGGACGCGCTCCTCTGCAGTCTGAGGGACAGATGGGGAGAGAGCAAACCACAGGGGTCAGGGTTCACGCAGGGTCACAGCCCCATGTGAGTTTGCTGCCACATCAGTCATCTGTGTGTTTCTCTTTGCCGAACTTTCAAAGACATTGTGACTGTGAGGAATGTGCAACCGTGTGCAACAGTCTGTCAGCGCAGTGCAGCACTTTCACAGCTGTAGCATGTGGCATGCTGGGACATGTGAAGCTGAAACTTCATACAATGATACAAATACCAAATGTAGGATCAAAAGATGCACACAGTGCAATTTGATGAGCTCTGGAGGCAAACCTTTCTATCACGCTGAACGGTGTGTGTACGCCCCCTACCTGGGCCACAGTCTGCCACTCGGTGGCATCATCCTCGCTGGGATGGATGCCATAGTTCCAGCGGCGCTGCACCACATAGAGGACGGGCTCCACGGAGATGTTGAACTTGGAGGACCAGCGGATCTCCAGCTGACCGGACGGCTGCTCCAAGAACCCCAGCTCTTTCCTCGGCTTCAGAGGGACGCCTAAAAAGGACACGCGAGGAAGACATCATCACTACGATGACACGTAACATCACCACTATGTCAAACATTTCCAGTGATTTTCAACATGAAAATCACTATTTTCCTAACGATGTCTTGGTGAAAGGGACTTGAAGCGATAACAACAGCATCAGAATCGAAGAGTTATGGACTTGACAGTGAGTCATGACATCACCAGACTGGATGGAGCGCCTGCTGTGGGTCAACAGCACAGCCTCTCTACTGTGACAGATCGGTCTCTGGCTACGGAGATAGTGTTTTAGTAGCTGTGCTGCTCAGCGATGATATAGACAGTTAGCATCTAGGTATGTGAGATGGCACTCGTAATGCTCACACACACACACACACACACACACACGTACAATTCATTTGCATCATTGCTCCTCACATTCACCCCATTCAGACTGAGTCGATGTGGCCATGTGCAATAAATTAGAGATTTATTAAGTGCAGGACTGAACCAAATGTGCAGCCAGGACAGATTGACTCTCCCTGCTGGATTTATTACAGTTGAGATGTAGTGAGTTGTTGATTGAGCGGCGGGCACAGTGATAATGAGATGGAGATTGGAAAAGCAAGTTTGGGAGTACGGGAGAAGGCTGCACACATCCCACGCTTCCCAATAAATCACCTAGCACTTCACACCATTACGTTGGACCTCTGTACACCGCGGAGAGGCCCCCGCCGCTCAAGGCTACCTCGAGGCTCGTCTGTAAACAACGTAATCAAGAGTGTGTCGTGTATGCAGGGCGTTTGATGTCGTTGCGTCCTGATTCACTCTTTATACCGGGCGTGTACGTAAAAGTGATTGATCGATGCTCATAAACTCCTGGAAGATGGAGGAGGATCCCCCTTTGCCGCCACACATATGGAGTCAGTATTCTGTTTTGTCCCACAGATAACAGCTTTCGGCGCAGCAACAGCTGGGGGTTATTGTGCTGCGGTTTCACAGCTCCACAGTGTGTGTGTGTGTGTGTGTGTGTGTGTGTGTGTCACATCTCCTGCGCAACGACGAACACCAACGGTACCACAGCATTCCTACTCTCCCCCTCTGTCTTAACTCATCTTCCCACAAAGTCACGCAAACACTCCTGCAAAGCACACACACACACATAAAACCACATTACTTCTCTCTTCCTCAGTGTGTGGGAGGGTAACCGATACACCCTCTCTCTGCTCGCTCTTTCCAAAGATAACTATTAGGTCAGGCTCGGTCCAAGAATCATACAGCATTCATTTTTCAACTGCCACACGCTTTCTCCGTGCTCTCCAAAACCATGATGTAACTCCGGGCTGCACCGCGATCGAGAGCGCAGCGTCCATTCATGTCTTACTCATTCCAACAATTACACTCCAGGATTATAATTCTCAATACTCACGCACATACTATCTTAATGACTGCTGTAATTACAGGGGTCGATCAAATTTGAGAGTATTCCTGTCAAATGAGGAACGGCTTCCCGTAAACTCGCGTAGCTGAGGGGACTCGCCGCCACCTGACTGACGTGTTCTGACAACGTTTATAACTTTCATCCCCGACATCCGCGCAGCTCGTACACTTTGTTTTCTCTCCCGAAACCCACGCTCGCTTCCTGTCTGTCTCCGAAGCACAGCGTGGTGTAAAGCTGCACGGGGGGGGGCTTTTGATCAGGAAACAGGCGTTACAACACGGAGATCCATCATGTGTAGCGCCGCGTCTTCTGAGGGATGGAGTCATGCAAACAAAACTAAAATATATATATAGAGAGAGAGAGAGGGAGAGGTGAAAATAAAAATGAAAGCAATAGAAATGTCTAATAAACTGCCTCTTGGTGTAGATAAAAATAAAGAAAGTACAATATTAAGTCATAATGTAATGCAGCACTAATAAAAACTCCATAATTGGGACTCTCAAACCTGGAAAGTCTCAGTATTTCTGCACATATTTCAAACAGCTACCTTCCATATGCTCGCAGCATATCTTCTTTGAGGCACATCTCTGTGAACACATCTTTGAAAAGAAGTTACAGACTGGTGGTTGGTGTGTAATAGCATCGGGTTCTATTGATGTGAGAAAAAGTAGAGCTTCAGTATACACCAACAGAAAGCCCAGCGGGAGTCCGCTGTCTCTGTGCTCAAAAAAAAAAAAGAGATCATGAAGAGGGTTTTTTTTTTTCCCTCAGCCTGCTCTGTCAGGGACATACACATACATACACTGGG
>CABFOQ010015797.1:3199-16821 GCA_900660455.1 Gephyroberyx darwinii | reverse complement strand
GCATGTACCCTCAAGACGGTGAAGACGGGCTCTCTTCTACAGCCAGCATACCTCCGCTCTTCTCTGCCCTCTACTGGCCTTTCTCTGAAGTGCGCTTGAAAAACCTCACCTGAAGTATGAATTGGTATGACCTATTTTTATCTGGTGTGGTCAGTGGCGGACTGTACTAAGCTGATGCTGGAGGGGACTTCTGAGCATCGGACAGCTTTATGGGCAGTGTGACACATTTCTTCCCGGGATGAGCGAGGCTTCCTTGCCCGTGGTGCTAACTTACAACATAGATGTTTAGCTTGTGCATCACTCTGTAACTAAACACTTGGTGTGTACCCATGCATGAGTATGCGTGTGTGTGTGTGTGTGTGTGTGCGTGTGTGTGTGTCTGTGTGCGTGTGTTCCAGAAACACTGGGGCCCAGGGAGAGTAGGGAGACCACAGAACACAAACAATGGGCCCCAGTACAAAGCCGAGAGGACGAGACAAGGCCACCACAGAGGTAGGATGGTATTAAAACACACACACACACACATACACAGGGGTTGAGTAACAGCGCTGATGTCACATGGCCGGGCCACTAAACAACACACCCCAGCGTGACCCCGGGCCAGTAATGACATCATCAGTACCACCAGTGCTGTGAGTCAGGCAGCACACACACACTCACACTCCTTCCCACACACAGCAGGAGGCATCTTACTACACAGGTGGCCAATGTGTCCCCCTGGTACAGATCAGCTGCACATTACAGCATTACTCTGTGTGTGCGAGATCTGTATGTATGTGTGTGTGTATGTGTGAGGAAGTGAGCGCGAATGAGAGTCAGTGAGTTGAGTATGTGTCTGTGTGTATATGAGAGCGAGAGTGTTTGTGGAGTTGGGCAGGTTTACGGTGAGATTGCAACATCGCTACAAAAAAAGGAAAAGCAACATTGATGAATGATTTGGCAAATTATCACACAAAGACTGAGTGAAAGAGGAGATCTCTTCTTGCAAACACCAATACATATGCAGGTATTTGTTGAGGAACACAAGAGCGCAGCAATTACCCATTTGAAATAAACAGGAAATGTGTTAAAAACTGAAATCCTGAGAAAACACACACACACACGCACACACACTTTCTGCCTTTTCTCCTTTTATTTAGCACTTCTCCATCATGCATGATCCTTCAATTGCCACAGGATTATTTTGTTTCGTCTACTGTCAGGGTGGTGTGGCTCTGTGCCATGCACCCCTCACTATGGGATACTTGTAATGTTGGTGTCTTGCTGGTGCAATGCATTCTGGTCTATTGAGGCTGCTGTTAGTGAAGAAATTTGTTTCTATTTCTTTTCTACAATGGATTTCTCCCTGTATGCTTGTTGAACGGTGCTGCATAACAGGGGGTCACTGAATGTGATGTTCACTGTTGTTTTAGATGGTTAAAAAATGTCCTCCCATTAAACTCCATTGTAGCTGTGCTGCACGTGAAGTCACATTATCCACAGGAATAAGAAAAATACAACACCAAACAAAAAATGGGCCCAGAAATGCCAAGCAGACAACACGTGTTTGTGATAAACAGATGAAAAGTCATCAAACTATTTTTGAATTATGTAAGAGCTTGAGGTTAACACCTCTCACAGAACATTCGGTTCTTCGGAAAGTGAATCCAAGCGAAGATGACTTGTTGTGATGGTGAGGTGTCTGAGACAAACTCCATATACCAATATGGAGCCAAATTCCATATACATTTTTCATTTCAGTTGAAATACTTGGGCCTAACCACACACAATGCAACTACATGTTTACAATCTCTTAACCTTGCAGTTTGAGAGGTTACAAATGGTTTTATTTGATAACTGGATAACTCATTAGCGATCTCTAACCAGATGGTCACTGAGCTACGGGATGTACAGGCTTCGCTGCCAAGAGCAGAAACGGCTTTGCTCCCTGCAAGCCTGCTCTCTAATGTCTAAAGTTAATCAAGGAGCTTATTTTCTGATGTGTCTGTGTGTGGAGCAGTGTAGTGTAATGTGTGTGTGTGTGTGTCACTTAGCTATGGTGTGGGTGATTTATGAGGGGCAAACACTTATTTAGAGATCATTAGTGTGTGTATGGGAGTGTGTGTGCATGATTGAGTGTGTGTGTTGCCCGGACGCTCCTGCTAACTCAAACAAACAGGCAGTGGGCAGAGGTATTGCACATGCCACACACGAGCCAAGGTGAAATTCCTTTGCAGAGTAAACTCGGGCTTTGTAAATGGTAGAGGATTAATCATCATTTATTATAAGACCAGGCAGACATGAAACCCCAAAGGTTTGGTCTATAATACTGTTTTTGTTAGGGAAGAACAAATACTACATAAAGATTTAGTCTTAAATCTACTTCCTGTATTTAACCCTTTACATCGACACGTCCTGCCAACATCTGGTTTCCGAATGGGACTCAAACACAGACCTCCTTTCACCTTACAGATAAAGCCATGAGTCCCAACAGGAACACTCTACACATGCAGGCTTACTGAATAATCTGACAGATCGTTTATCATGACATAAGCAGCAAGCAATACAGCAATACATACGCTATATTACACAAGCAATACAGGACAGCAAGCTGTACATGTCACTGATACTTATCTTGTATGCAAACTTCAAAATTCGAAGATCCTTAAAAATAAACTAAGCAAGATCTCTGTGTAAAAAAAATTTGTTAAAAACACCCCGCAGGTGCGATGGGGTTACAGTGCACGTGTGCAGGTGGTACGTTACATGTGGGCAACAGCTTCATCCACTGAAGTTCAATAGTGTAAAGTGTGAAAGAAAAAGCAGTCAGCAGTGAGGTGCCATGCAAGTGTGTGTGTGTGTGTGTGGAGAGGGAGAGTGCCTTTGGAAGCCCTTAAAGAAAAGGAAATAAACAGTGAAAGAGAAATGGCAGTGGAGACTTGAACTCCCAGTGCCCTGGCATTTCTCTTTATGATGGATGAGCTCAGGGATCCTAGAATAGAGAGATGTGGGGGTTTGGCCTCTTTGATATCCAACAATACATCGTTGTAAAATCAGAATTATGTCTTTCGTATTCCAGCCTTCCGGGAAAAGCCCTCTGATTGCAACAGATTTCCTATTAAAACAGTGGGGCCACGGGAGCGGTAAGAATGCAGAGTCTAAACCTCCGAGACGCCAAAACGAGTTCAGGCATTATAGGGGAGAAAAAAATAAAACCAAATGAAGGTTCCAACGAAATTGAAATGTCTGCTCACTCTGTGTGTGTGTGTGTGTGTGTGTGTGTGTGTGAGAGCGTGTTCCCCTGCCCTAGCATGTTCACATGTTCCTTATCTATTTAATGTGCAGAGCAAACAGCCAGTGGAATGCAGCCCACTGCATATTGTTTACTTCAAAACCACAGTCTTCAAAGTAATCTAAATATCAGGACCATGATTTAATAATTACAAATGATTCAGCGCCAGGAGACGCAGGGCAGTACATTCTCAGACTTCACTGACTGCCCAGATTCACTGGAAAAAAAGCATGTTATGGGCATATGTACATTAAACAAATGTGCTTTTTTTTGCTCAATCTGAATGATCTAAAAGCATGAGAGATATGTCATGTGATCAAATCACAATAAAATAAATCTGACTTTTGAATCTCAAGACCTCCCAGACTTTCTACTTGAGATTCACTGAGTCATGGCACCTGGACTTCGATCCGAATCCAGTCACTCAGTCATGTTGCAGGTATGCAACTGAACGTCTGCATATCATTCAGCACTTCCTCTTAGAAGCCAGACACAGACGGGCGAGTTTCTGTTGGAGCGCCCCCACAGGGCTCATCATTATGTCATCAATGTGGAGAACAGTGACGACACTGGCTAGGATGATGACTGACGCAGACTTTGATGGACTCTGAACGAGGGGATATTACAAATAGATATTGGAAAAAATATTTAGGGACAGATAAAGACAATAAAGGATGGCACAGTTCTATGAAAAATCAATTCACCTCAGTCCAGTCTTACGTTTACGACTCTGGTCATTCACTGGTGTTGTACTACAAGCAGAACTTTATTAAAGCACAGGTTATCCCAGTTTTGTCACCATCAAATAATGTTTTTCATATGAGAGAACCAGACAGAGTGCTTGCTGTAAAGCTGCTCTAAATGCTGGCTGTCTTAGGGCCTCAAGACAGGGGAAGCTGGAGAACACACAACAAAGGACTAAAAGAATATCCAGCAAAGCCTCAGTTTGGGCTTCTAGCACCAGTCAAAGCAATATCTGGAAACAGTTTTTATCCTGCAACAACAAAAACACGCAGCATCCCAGATTTCAGACCCTGCATAGCTGCATCAACCACAGTACCCGCTCTGGTCAGGACAGGGAGACGAAGTTCATGCAGACATCCAGCTAGGGCCAAGCGTATCAGCCCAGAGGCTCATAGCATGACAGCACAACTATGAGAGCGAGCCCACCTCCCGAACCCTGGTCAAACGGCAGGTCTTGTGTCATTCCCAAATACCACAGATAACACCAACTCTTCTCGCTGATTGTCTACTAGCATGAAACCAGTCATGTGGTTGAAGGTGGAAGGAGGAGGGGGATTTGTAGAAGAGGGATGTTCACAAATACTCTGTTCCAGTCTTGAATAAATGTTATGATAATTTCATTTTGCGTGAGTAATTGCGTCTGGTCTCGCAGACTGTTCTGGCACTGAAGTGCAGAGGAGAACGGGAGAGGACCAGGCAGCAGGCCTATTGTTTATTGAAGGACTGGAAGAGTAATCAAAGATAAAGGCTTCGCCTATTCCGCTCACACCCTGGATGTTTAATCTCAGCGAAAAAGGGGGAGTTGTCCAGACTCCAGAGACAGGGAGCCACTGCTATGTCCTCTTTTCTGCTGGAACACAATGTTCATTATGAGACTTGGCAGGAATAACAGAGGCTGGTGGTATGTTGGTTATTATAATGTGCTCTCTTCAAGATATAGGACACAGAGCGAAGGAGATTAGATAATTCTACTCCCTACTCCTAGAAAAAAAATCTTTGCAAATTGTGAGACGACAAAAAAGGCACGATTAAAGCCCCAACTAACAATTAATTCCTGTGGGAAAACGACAAAACGTTTTATCCCTGCAACGCCAAACCCAACCAAATTCCATACGTCAGAAAAGAAAGGGCGCCCTTCTGACACGCTTTCCATTACGGTATCGGTACGGCATTCCAACGGCAAAGACAACACACAGGAGGCGTGAGAATTGGAAATGCAACAAGTTATCCGTCTTGTGCAACTCGGCCTTGCCTGTACATACATGTCTGAGTGCGATTGGGTGCCTTGATTGGATAGTGAAGCTATAGGCCTCCAGTCAGGCAGAAGGGCCTGTGGAGTGGGCCGGCCTAGGGGGCTTTAGGCAAGCCAACAGCAGGAAGGAAATCAGGAAACCAGCAGAGCATAGGGACAATGCCATGGAGATTAGTGATCAGTTAACCCCTAGTTAGCACCTCCGCTAGCTCACCCTACCTATAACTTCCTTTTAAACACAAGCACACACACATACTCTGGCACAAACACAAACCATTCACTCTCAACCTCTCTCTCCCTACCCCCCTCTTAAACACACACACACACACACCACTCTCTTGAAGTTGTATGCTGTAGTTTTTCCACAGTTCCATCTTTCTCACTATCCCCAGCAGTAAATCAGCAGGGACTGTCAGCTCCTGTTCTTCGCTCTGTCTCCCCCACAGGTAATGGGTCCAGTCAACCAACCGGTAGGACCTAACTTAACACCTATGACTCAAAGGGCGACTCACACGGCAACAGGGATGATATCATCTGACGGCTGGCAAACATCCTAGTGGGGGAAAAAGCTCCACCTGGATGCCTTGGCCCTGTTGTACTCTGACCTCACCTGGCTAATCTGTTAGTTACAGAAGACTTTCACCGTCAACACACCTGGAGCGTGACGTCCTGCACATACAGACGGTGCCTGTCTTTAAGGAATAAAAGCGCTCAGCTAAGCAGCAGTATAGACAAAAGGTAAGACACAGTGGCTTGATAGTTCTGATGGCGTGTCTTGAAAGCGCTGGGTATTATTATTTAGTGTGAAAGGTGTTGATTTGGTTGTTTCATTTGAGGAAGGTTGTTTGGCTGTTTGATTTGAGGAAGGTCGTTTGGTTGTTTCATTTCTCTGTCTCTGCGTTGTGCGCTGTGCTACTCTCTCCCAGCAGTTAAACAAGTCCCATCATGTCAAGGGAGAGTTTGTCAGGTTGTGCAGGTACCAACCACTGCCTAGTTTCCTGACACAGACGTGTGTGTATGTGTGGGATTAAAACATCCTGTATTTGCTCAGCAGGACAGGTAAGTACGAACCGATCAATCTTTATCTATCCTTTTGTTATCTGTACTGGTAGACAAACGACTGCATGAGAAAATACTTTGAGTCCACTACTTTTAAGCAATTGGTTAGACTTTCAACTGACAAGTTGTAGGCTGCCCAATGCGTTTGTCTCAAAGGTGGACCACTAATGGCAGCATAGATGAAGATTATTTTAAAACTGTGAGGTTTCTTGGCAAATCTGTTTTAATGGGCTTCTTTAATTTTTACTTGGGCATGAAGTGGTTCCTGACCATGATCCTAGCAGCTGAAACGCTAAGACTCCTCCCTGGCCAAACTGACATGTTTGTAAAGGAATGCTGTTGTGTCCACACTCTCCAATCTCCCGCTGCTACTAAAGTGCCGATAAAACCTTTACAGGCCAACAAAACCTGTTTGCTGTAGTGCCTTACAAATTTACAGAGTGAGTGTTTCAAGTCACGAACATAGATCTAATGTGGGTAAAGCTGTTTGGGAGACCATAAAAATCACAAGAGGCCACGCAGACTGTCCAATCGGCATGCCAGCATTGATAAACTGAGTTCTGTGTTACTCAATAAAAATTATTACAGCTCACGAAAAGCTGCAAAAGATGAAGCCTGTCAACAAGGCAAAGTTATTTTTCTTAGAAAGTTGGACTTTGCTCTCAAGTTATTGTATTGTTATGTATTTGCCAATATGTTTCCTTTCAAGTATATTGGTTTAAGTTAAATATTAATATTTTATCCCTAAAACTGCATGAAAATTGGATTACTTGTTTTGAAATATAAGGCCTGCCCAAACACATTTTGGTCACGACACACCTCTCTACCACAGCAAAGGAATTTGAAGGCATCTGGTCCCAGCTATTTGTGAGAATGCCGACTGACTTTTTTTATTGGTAAATTTAATAGATTACCCATCAGTCAAAAAAGATATTTCTCAAAAAAACGGTAAACATGTGTTTGAAATTCAAGCCATTGTCACGATTTCTGATGAAATTAAAACCTCAAGTTCTCCCAAAACAAAACTGGAGAGATACGAAGCACTTAATATGTGCACGATATCAATTCCCACTTGCGTGCATTTTTGTATTGCCAAGTTACTGGAAGTTTCAAGCACGCCAATAGACTTCCTTTGGAGGACATGCAGCAGACCACACCTGCGTTTACGGGAAATAGCACAGATTTGAAAAGTAAACATTTAACATTGAACACTTCAAAGCATGTGTTGGAACATCTCCCTGCAGCCAAATAATACTGAATTACATTAATCCAAAATCAAGCAGAGCAGGTGCATTCTCTAAACAACTGAATGACTGATATAACCCAATCTGGTGCTGGATTACACTACAAACAGATACATGGAATGTTCCGTACTCGTGATGAGAGTCAAAGCTGGATAATCAGAAAACATGTATTATGTACTGTTGGTGCAAAATCCTGTTCTTTGACATGAACTCATCATCAGAATGCTATTATATTTGTTGAACTTTGCTTCTCTTCTTTCCGAAAGTGTTCTTGTTGCAGATGGGGTGCTGCTGCTAGACTTCACCTCTTTCTAAGGATTCCTCACTGAACAAATCAAGGAGATACAAGGACTTTCAAGGATATATAAAGGACATTTAAGTCTATCTCAACCCGATTTGCCAAGATGCCACTGAGGACCTCTTTGTACCGAAAACAAGCTTCGGGTCGCTGGCCCAGGAGGAGTACCAAGCGCAGGGAGGTGCTGTCTGTCAACATGATCAGCCTACCACTGGCTGATTTCCGCCACGTCTCACATATTGGCAACGATGCCCATACAGACAGCTTTGGAGACCTGTCTTTTCTACAGATGGGCCACAGCCTGCTCTTACAAAGTTCCCAGAGCGAGCAGAACCTCTTCCTGGCCTGCTCTCCACCACCCAAGCCCCCTCGTCTCAACCTGGATGAGGCCGATGCCCCAGGGCGCCCTGACTGGCCCAGGGGCCAGCACAGCACCCCCCAGAAGAGGAAAAAATGCAGCTCTATGCCACTGCTGGACAGCGAGGAAGGGGAGATGGAAGAGGTGCGTGGATACGAGCAAAGGATCATTGTTGGCCCCAACCTGAGTCACAGTCCTGGCCGGGGCAGCCTGAGTTCAGGGAGAGATGGGGACTCCATGATGACCTGTCCTGAGGACACCACAGGTCAACAGAAGGAGGAGGACAGTAACTTTTCCTTCAGCCTGGATCTGGGCCCCTCCATCCTGGATGACGTTCTCCAGGTGATGGAGAAGCTCCACCACTAGAGGACATGGCAGCTAAGTCTTATGGCTGCGTCAAAAGAACATAGTGTAATGGGAGCTGGAGAAGTGATCCATCTCAAACCCGTCTGCCTCATGCTGATATCCTCTGATATTGGTTGGTTCCTCTGAAAGGTGATCATTATTGTTCAAATGAATTTGGAGACATTTGTTTTCCATGGAACAACTGACAATATGTCTCCATGATGTCAGAGTCCCAAGCAGTAACAAAACACCTGTGGACAGAAATGACAACACCTCTGTTTTATGGGAGGTAAATCTACTCCACTGGTAAACCTGATACACAGGAAAGGAATTCCTGATTTCTGCTTTCTGCCACCTTTGGAGTAAAACCGGTTACTTTGTGAACATCAGATCATCTCTGCGAACTTCTAAAATGAGTTATATACGCCATGTGTCCATTTGTTGTAGTGTGCCTATAGCAGTGTATACTATGGTCCAAAGTATTGTTAAAGATTAAACATAACCCACCTTGAAGGATTAAACCATAGAAGTACAATGACACAAAGTTAATGTTCTTCTAGCATTACCACTTGCAGAGGCAGATACGATGTTTAAGTTAATAATTGAGCTCCCTTCCATGTCACGCTCCGAGCAAGACATTTTCAGCTTCTCCAACTTTCCTCCTTTCCTATTGTAATCCCCCCAAACCACCCAGCCAAGCACTCAAGATGGTTGTTAAGACTTAAGAGTGTTATGTTTAAGAAAAGAAAATCTGCGGCTGGAATCCAAGGTCCTCGAGCTGTGATGTCTTGGCTTTTGGCGTGCTTGCCAGTCTATTGTGTGCAGAGGGCAATTTCTCCTCCGCACGCATCTCAGAGGCCCCACTCAAAGGTAGACCAAGGTACCCCCCATCTCTAATTCCCAACAATACAGTGAAAACAAACACTTAGCTCTGCTTCCAATAAAAGGCAGCCAGTGGTGGCAGGTCGGGCTCCAACCCAAGCCAGGCCGCAGGTCCAAGATTTCAGAAAAAAAAGGAATTGCCAGAGAAGGCTGTTTTCTTAGCTGTAAAACGGAGTCCCGTGCTCTGGTGAGTGGCGCGCGAGAGGGAAAGTGGTAAGGGGTAATGTGATACTTCCACATGTGCAGGGGGTGTCGAGGGAGGGGGACCAGAGACATCCATTACTACAGCAAGACTCCTGATGAGGGTTTAAACACTACCTGCTGAACAAACAGTCCCCAACCACACGAAAAAGGCACTCACGCATATGGCACCCAAGTAGAGACACACACACACATGCGTAAGCACGCATGCTGGCATACAGATTCGTGCAAGCTAGTCCAACCAATCAAGGTCCCTCTCATCCAGACAGAGCCTCAGTTTGAGCCCAATGGGGGGGCTGACAGAAGAGGCTGTGTGGGGCCAAAGCCAGACCCAGTCGCATTCCTAGTGTCCCCAAAATCCACGAACCACAAGTGCCCTGCTGCTCACACATATCTAGAATAGATACTGTTCTTCATGTATAACCAGAAGAGAAAGAGTTATGTTTGTGGGTACAACTGTACTGTACATCTGTACCACCCACCATTCTAAACTAGGTGTCATTGCCCCTGTTTATTGTATGTTTCATGACAATAACACATTGTGAAATGTTCTTGTATTGAAATATGTACTGTTTTGTATTTTTGGGAAGTAAAAGAAATAAGATCACTCAAATTCCAAGATTGGTGGTTTGGGGGATAGAATTGCTCGCGTCAACATTTGAGCTTGTATGAGATTGTTTACACACCCTGACGGACTGACGTTTGTTTGGCTTTCTAACTGTCAAGAGCTGCCGTGGAGGCAATAAGCCTTGTCTGTCACTTACACCTAAGTGTTTCTATAGGAATTACAAAAGTGGCACAATATTGCACAACACGGACAGAGAAACACAAGCCTAAATTAGACAGGTATGTCAAGCAGGGTATCATTTTGAGTCACATATTACAGTGAACTGGACCTTGAAGCAACTGCTGGGTAGGAAGTCATGCACTGCACTGACGCACACCTGCATTGTATAGAGCCGTCATTCAATAGCTAACTAGGGTGTGACGGCACTTTGATAAGCAGGAGAAAAAGCCATTCGTTCATTACAGACTTTACTTTGGACTGCATTTCCTAAGCCTGCTACAGCGGCTTTTATGAGCAAGGCCTCATTTCTATTATTTGTTAAGTGGAGAAAGAGAAATTGTGCAATCTCAGACACACACACACAGTTTTGAAAAGCCTCTGTTAGATTCTTACAACGGGATGTTTTCAGCTGGTTGGTTACTGAGAAAATCAATCAAATGGAACGTACAAAGAATTATCCCATGATGAAATTAGACTATATAAAGGTAACGACAACTTTATAACTAGTAATGGCCTTTAGAAATATTCACCGACTTGCTGAAAAGGGGAGGATTCGTACAATCGTACACAGACACACATAACATGACTCCTTTGCTGTGATGACACCCCGTTGTCTTCACAAGAGCTCCTCAGTGTGAGGCGTCACATAAACTTAAGCTCAACAAGTAGCTAGCCTCGCGACTGATGTGAGAAGAAAGAGGATATAACTGGACTCAAAGTATCTTCCCGCTGCACTAACTAGCCGAGCATCTTGCGAAGTGAAGTATCCCTGTCGCATCTGGTACTACTTCTCCCCCCACAAAAAATCTGAACTTGCTATCATTCAGAATACCAAAAAACCCTGTCATCTCACAAAAAAAGTGTCTTTTATGAGTTGTTTTTTTCTATCAAGTACCAAATGTTTCAGAAATATTGTTTTGACAAATGAGCCATGGCTTCTTCTATTGTAATTGCATTTGGCAGCACAACCTAACGCTACTGAAATATGCTGCACGGTTTCACAGGGCTTCTCACACGAGGAGGGCTTTTTTTGTGAAACTGATATTGTTTATGCTTTCTGTATCATGTCAGGACATATTATAGAACTAGCCGTTTGCACATTTCTCTTACATTTAAAGAGTGATTTAGGGCCAAGCTAATTCACAATAGCTCCCCCATCGCATGATACGCGTGATGGACTGGGAAGAAGTTCAAACACACATGAAATTGAAAATATTCACCACACCATAATAACACTAGGCAATTCACTCCATGTCTAATGAATAAATACATTCAAGCAATCCTACATCAGTGTTTCTTTTCTACAGACTGTGTGGCCTTTTGTTCTTTTGACAGTGCCATCACATACAGTACACAGATCTTTGTTCCACCCAGACCTCCAACCTCATGTTCAGTTTCTGCACCTCCTCTGTCTCATTTCCCATACAAACTAATCTCATATAAGCCTTGTAACAGTAGGCAACCAATAACAATTAACTAATCTGCTCCTTTTGGGTCCGTTCATAGCTAAACAGTCTTCAAACGGAAGTCTGCTAGTTTCCTCCCTAGATGTCCGTTATCTCCATCCAGAGAGCTCAGTCCAGCGCTGGATGTGTCAACTCCACGGCCACAGACATCCTTCCAAGACTCTGGGCTATTTTAGGTGAGAGTGCACTTTTCAAGCACGAAGCAAACTGGCGGGCTGGAAAAACGATCCCAGAATAGCTGATCTGCTACATCTGGTTTGTGTCGTGACAAGCCTGTGATGACTCTCCGCCTGTAGATGGAAGAGGCAGCTGTACAAAGCCCAGACTTAAATCCTCAGCTACAGATGCACTTTAAAAATCCACTGCACTAAACTACACAATAAACAATAAATCGTGACACAGTAATTCATGATGGTGTCACATGTCCAGAGACATGAGCACTAGTTCTGACAGGGACAAAGCAGTGTGGGAGGTGAGGTATGAATTATTAGTCATATTGTGAGGAATCCTTACAGTCAGACACAGATGTGAAATCATATTGTGATGAGCAGCTATTTACAGCTCACTGGGGACAGCTCGCAGAAAACCACTGCACTTAAATGCATTTTAGCCCCACATAGTTTCTATTTCCACACAAACCACAATTAATATTAAACTATTGTTCATGGTTTTACTTCAAGTTCATTCCCGCTTTGTGTCAAGCGACATAATTTATCCTGGATTCTGGGAGATTTGAACTGTACGTTACAACGCCAGTCTAGAAAATATGCTTGCATGTACATGAGAAAGATTTACGGCACACATTTCATAAACCTACTCATTTCTCAACCTCTCATTATTAGAATTTATTATGGCAAGGGGCAAAGACACACAACAAAGCACACTCTGGAGTGGAAACTAAATCCTATCCAAATATGAGGGATCTGAATTAAGTCAGGAGCACGGGGAGCAATTCCACACTCTGTGGAAGACCGGGGCCTCCCCACTCTGAATCTTAATATCCATGGAGAGAAAAACTAGGTGAATTACAAATCACGTCATAACAGAATGATGTCCCTTCCTCCTTTCTGGACAAGTAGAACAAAAACAGAGCCAAGAACATGTAGTTCACATTCAGCAGTTCAATAGGCAAGCGTCTCTTACACTGAGCGCAGTGTAAATCTAACACACTACGGTATAGAAAGTGATGTTCAAGGTCTCTGGACCCTGAGGGATTTTTCAAGGGGAGTTTTGGGGCCCCAGCTGCATCGGGTCTGTCACACTGGCCCCAGATTCATTTATTAAGCCCAGCAGAGTTGGAAGTCAACCTGAGGCTGAAGTCATACGTGTGTGTCTCTGGGCTCCCTGAAGTGAGACCCTGACCCCCTCAGCACCGGGGCTGGATTGATGAGGTTAAAGAAGCAAGCTCTCGCTCTAGCTGCTCCTATGTGATTGCAGCTGGCTGGTGTAAGGGAGAGAGGGAGCAATGGAGGGGAGAGGGACCAGCTTTCTGGATTCCAGATAGACTCCCAGGGATAGGACCTCCAAGGCGCTGCCTTTTTATTCCCTATTTTCATTCCCTCTATCTCTCTCTATCTCTCGTTCTCCATCCCCCACTGGTCTCCGATGACCCCAGGCCAGATGTGGAGCAATATTACTAATACCGGCGCTGGTTCACCCATTATGTCATGTGGGGCCTCTTTAGCGAGGTGCATTCTCGCTGAGGGCTAATGCGT
>CABFOQ010015795.1:18455-66509 GCA_900660455.1 Gephyroberyx darwinii | reverse complement strand
CTGGCTGATGAGGTACTGTCCTCATTAGCCAAATATTATCTCCGTCATTAGAGATATTCACAAGGCAGATCACAGACAGCACATCCAGTGCAATTTTTCCTGAATGTTCTTGGTTCTTTCCTCTTTTGTCATGTCTCATGAGAATGGATGTTTTCAAGGAGCAGGAATGGACAGCTGATCAAGAATCTCAAAGCCAGTTCATCACTCCATAGATGTAAAATACACTGATCCTTTTCCTTTTTTTTTGCTTATGTTGCATGTTATGTTCCTAAACCATTTTATTTTGAACCAACGCAGATCACCTGTTACAAGATGAGCTCTATGTCTGTGTGGCAGAACAACACCAATGTGCTTCCCAACACATTGTCTCTGGTTTACATATTGCCATAATTTTTGGCAATAAATGAATGAATGCAATGAATTGCAATGAATGCTTTTGCCATGTAACACAATTCAAACTTAAATATCTATGACATTCACACATACTGTAATTGCAGATGATTTCCAAAGTTGAAATACCATCGATAATTCACTTGCCCTTCACCTTGTTTTGAGAGTAGAACCATTCATTCATCAAGAGGCTCAACAAATCGCTTCGATGATGTCACACCCCAAGTCGGCCATGGTTGCATTGCTCTGAGTTAAAAAACCAATAGGTGAATGGTTGGCTACACTATCTATGGATAAATCTGTCTATGGATCAGTTGACTGAGATTCTGATCTGCCCACCCTTGGAAAACAATATGCTGCACTGTATAAAGAATTAATTTAACGTTTGCTTGGTGCTAAATCAACCCTGTCAACATCCATTAGGAAGCTTGAGAGAATGACATTGTTTTTGTGAAATACTTGTAATATAATATGTAATAATAATAATAATAATAATAATATGTAGTCCATAGCCTTAGCCAATGAATGCATGAGTCTAAATTGGGTATTGATAAAAAAAAAAACACTTATTGATAAAAAACAAATAATTTATAGTCAACATTGCCATCTACTGGACATGAATCATATGACTCAATTGTAAGGGTAATCGTAAGAGATCAGGGAGATCAGGGATCAGGTTTGCATCTGGCCTGCTACAGTAATGCACAGTACAGTACAGTACAGTAAAAAAAATCCTGTAATATTCCTATGGGGACTTGTAGTGTGTATGTATTAATTCATTGTAAATGTATTGTGACCTTATTATACTGATATGGTATTTTTTAATCTCCTGTGGTGTTATTATAGGATGTTCTCCGGTAAATTTTTTGACATACAGTAGCTTCATTACAATTTCTGTTGTGTTATTTTTATAGTATCCTTCAAGAATGCATGAAAGTATTTATGTGGTGCTAAGGGACAGCAGAGCCCAAATGAAGGTGGATTTCTCTGGAGGAGAGATCAAAGGGCGCCTCCGGGGATCCTATAAGCCTAAAACATTACCATATGTCTGATTAAGATATGATTTATATAAACAATGTATCTGCAGAAACGTGTAGCTACGCACCCAAAGTTAAGGTAAAGCAATGTGTCCACCTTGAACTGAATAAGACTCATTTATTATATACTTGACCTGTCGCATATGCAATATAATGGATTATGAGGTGTTACAGTTGTGTAAGAGACATTAGAAGCTCTTACAACAGGACACTGCCTCATCAGTTGTAAATCTAAAAGAGCACATGTATTTGTGTTAATGACGACATTAAAGTTGCATTAGCTAGAATTTATTTTAGACATATACCATAATAACATTATTATCCAATTTTGACAGATGGGTGGTGTAGGAGGTGACCATCACAGAAAAGTATACTAATGTATACTTATGTGGCAAAAAATGAAAATGAATGGGTGGGTGGATGGATGGATGGATGGATGGACGGATGGATGGATGGATTTAGGACACTTTCTAAGATAGTGCTCCTTCTGCAAAGCAATTTGAGCAGTGGATATTTGAAATACAAATAAACCTGCAATATTTCAATGTATCAATTATGTCTACAACTCTCAGTTATGCTAACACTCCGAAATTAGTTATCTCCCTGTAATAGTGAACCACTGTGGTGTAATGGGGAAAGACAACACTGCCACCTAGTGATCAAAGAGTGGAAACACATGTATTTAGAATTCAATGTGCACTATCTCTCCTTCTGAAATGTGAGCGTGATTGATGGGTTGGGTGGGTGTAAAAGTACTAAAAATCCTTCATATAGTACAAGGTCAATGCTCAGATTCAAGTGCTTTCATGCAATACCTCACTCAACCAACAGAAGTTTCCTCAAGGTTGAAGACCAAAGGAGATTCTAATTGGAGGCACTTGAGAGACAATTTGAATGCTTGTTCACGCTTGTTCAGTTTAAACAGTTACAACCTTGAAGAACTAACAGAATATTGGTACTTCACTTGCCTGGCCATTAAATTCTACAAAAACAGGTGAAATGGGTACCATCAACGGTTCAGTATACAGAGAATCTGATCAGTATTAATGGTTTGCCTCTGGTTTAATTGTAAAATAGAGGCAGATGATTTTACAAACTGAAATCACATACAAAATAAAAATAACTTCTTTAATTTTGACTTATAGACTTACATCACCATGAGTGATTGCAACTGATGATGATTCAGTCCAGTGTTTGTTTCAGATGCCAGGACTACACAATGTATGGACACGCTATTTATTGTGAAACACTGTGCCACTTTCATTGACTCGCAAAATTCTATGGTGCCCGCATGCAGAACAGCTGGAATATAATGACTTCTAAGGCTAACTGTAACCAATAGACTCACTATGGTACAGTTTGCCTGACCATGAGATTGCTTAACCATGAAATATGCAGAATTAGTAGGCTTAGGTATTTATGAAATAGAGTGCAGTGCTTGCTCTGTACTCACCATGCTGTTATCTACTACTAAATACTGAAAAAATACTCATTGATCAGTAGGTCAACTAATAACAAGAACACGGGATCTTTTGGAGAGGCCTGGTGTGCTGTTCAGTGATGAGGTGCTCCCATAGTGCCTTTCCTTGATGACATAATGGTTCACTCGTCAAATTCAAGGGCTCACCTGGCCACCTGTGTTTGACTGAAAGACTAATGGTCTCCTGCCATTGGAGATAAAAACAACACAAACCAAGTGAAAGGTAGAGGAAATACACAGGTAATGCCTATCTTGATGATAAAGCGAGATGAGTGTACGGCATTGACATTTTGAAAACATCTTCTACACTATTCTGGGTTATTAACAAAACTTATAACAATGAAATATGCTTCCTTGATTCTGATTCCTGTACAACTTTAAGCAAGCTACATAGCTAACAAGATTGATTGTGTTTGTGGGACTGAATTATTTTTGACATTATTGAAAATGTATTAACATCTATGTACTACATGTACATATGCTGCATACACAGCTTGTATTCAGCTTTCTCCTTAGATTACCAGGAGAGTGTTAACGTCCTATGGTGGTCTGGGATCACTATGTCAATCCCTCTCATGCCAAGACCAATAAATCTAGATGACCACACTTGTCATTGAGTATTGGGAAGAACTAGCCTAATGATTTCACCTATGACTAATGTAAGTTAGTGTATAGTTTGGAGCACACACTCTTGTGGCTTTAGTATTCAGTGTATCCGGAGCTTCTTTGCATAAGTTACCTCCTACACCCCCAGGAAACTTAGTGAAAGAGGTCTGTAATGCTCTTAGTAAGGTTGATCTTGGCGTGTGCTGTGACAAAGGTCGTGGTGCATGGAGTCCTGTCCTCTGCTACCGAATGTCTGACAGACTAACAGAAGAGAGGCTGGGAGGATTAAAAAGAATGCTGAATGAAGTAAGGGAGGTTGGATGAGAGTCAACAAGTAAAAGGCTTTCAAAGGGAAAGTCAAGGCAAGGCAAATGTGCAATACTTGAATACATTCAAATTTGTAGTATTCAAATTCTTCTTAGCTAAGCTCACAGACTTTACAAATCTAAAATCTCTATAGGGAAACCTTTCAGCAAGACATGAGTAGCAACATTTTCATAAAGAAACCTTTCTACAGCTTTGGGAATTTAAGCCATGCCTCTAAATAATCAGTCAGCCAACGTGAATGTGAAAGAGGCTCTTTGTGAATGAGATTCAAATCTTTGCATGGAGTCTTTAACACGTGGAATGCTTTTTCATAGGCAGGAAACACTGTTATTCAAGTTGCACTTATGTTTACACATACTGGCCCTTAGAAAATTCAATCAATCTTGGACAAAACCTGCTTGAAAAGGGGCTTGCTGGAGAGGGACGAGCTGTGGGGAGCAACCAAAAGCACCTTTACTCTCTGGACATTTTCCAATTAGGCTGTGGCTTGCCAACAGATCAAAGCTTGGATAATCCTAGGGTTGGATGGTGTGGTTACTAGTATATGGGCCTAAATATGTGAGTGAGAGCCAACAGGGAGTCGGGTTGACAAATGAGAGTGTCAGTGTGAGTTATAGGGAGGGAGGACAAGTAAGAAGGAGAAAAGGGAGAGACATGAGAGTAAAGGAAGATGTGAAACAGATAGAGAAAGAAGCTGCACTGAGTGTGTCACAGAGAAGGACAAGGAGGAGGGGACATGTGGGGTTGGCGCACTGGTATGTGACGTCAGCGGCTTGTTGGATTGAGGTGCTGTGTCCTGCTGATTTTAATCCCAACTGATTAAGGAACAGAGAGCAAGCGCCTGTGCAAGCCCTCTGGGGAAAGGAGAGTGAGAACAGAAGAGAGGAATACTGAACATTACATTAAGGGAGATAAGTGGGGCTAATTTACAGCTTGAGAGACGGAAGAGGGGGGGGAATCAAACATTTACCTTCCTCTTTTTTATCTGATGCCCGCTTTCCCCCATTACCCTTTCCCTTGTTTGTCATAGACTGGTTCACTCTGAATTTCAACGTGTGGACGGCTCAAGCATGCCCACAAACGGAATTAACAATGCCCTGAAGCTGCAGTTTGGCCTCATCAACCATGAAAATCGGTACCTGACGGCCGAGGCCTTTGGCTTCAAGGTGAATGCCTCAGCCTCCAGCATGAAGAAGAAACAGATCTGGACCCTGGAGCAGGATGACCAGGACAGCCAAGTGGTGTTCCTGCGCAGCCACCTGGGACGCTACCTGGCCTCTGACAAGGATGGGAAGATCACCTGCGGGGTGGAGAAGTCTGACTGTGACTGCAGGTTCCTCATCGTGCCCCAATCTGATGGACGCTGGGCCCTACAGTCAGAACCTTACCTGCGCTACTTTGGAGGCTCGGCTGACTACCTGTCCTGCTTTTCCCAGGCCATTGGGGAACCAGAGTTGTGGGCTGTCCACTTGGCCCTCCACCCACAGGCCAGTCTGCTCAGTGTGGCACGTAAGCGATATGCCCATCTGTCTGCCTCGGATGGAGAGATCTCGGTGGACAGCAACATTCCCTGGGGAGTGGACTCCCTGATCACCCTTGTCTACATGGAGGGCAAGTACAACCTGAAGACCTGCAACAGTCGTTTCCTCAGCAATGATGGTAAACTCGTGAAGGAGAACACCCTTACCACTGGCTTTACCCTGGAGCTCAAATCTGGCAAGCTGGCCTTCAAGGACTGCGATGGGAAGTACCTGACCCCTATTGGACCCACTGGCACACTGCGCTCTGGCCGGTGCTCCAAGCCTGGAAAGGATGAGCTGTTTGATCTAGAGGAGAGTCATCCGCAAGTGATTTTCCAGGCTGCCAATAAACGATTTGTCTCCGTCAAGCAAGGTAATCATCCTGTGGGTATCGGTTGATTGCAAATAACTTGAATCTTCTCAAATTGTTGAACAGGCTTTGAAAGTGTGGTGCAAGATGGGCTCCATATTCAACAGGTCTACTCTGTTTTGAGAGAGAAATAAAGTCTGCACACTGCAATGTTCCCTTTTGCTAAGTTATTACCATCTTCATGTCTGATGAAGACCATGGTGGCTCCAAAAGTCACAAGGTGGAAATACATTTGCAAAAGGGAGCATTGTAGTGTGCATACTTTATTTCCCTTTTATTTTGTCTGTGATCTGTCCAGCACCTGCACTTTACATTGGGATGTGGTGCCTTTTTTTCTACGTTCACTCTTTTTTGAGGCAATTTGTAAGGTGCCTTCATGACAACAAATGAACATAAAAAGAAATTTGGTATTCATGTTAGCCATATGTGGCTCAAAACCAGGTGTTCCTTTCAGAGGCTTCAAGCTGAATTGTTGTTTACAATTACTGACTTGACTATTATAGGCCACAGTATTTGTATTCACCAAGCACAGACAGCTGAAAGCCCTTGTGTAATTTACCATCAAGCACCATGTGAAGCCAATTTTCGGTCCCTCGCAAAGAAAAAAATGCCCACTATATTTTTGATGCTAAATTGTGCAGAACCAAATCCAAATGACTGTGAAAGAAAATTGCCAATGTGTCAGTAAGCTACCTCGATAATGTATTTTCCTTTTACTTTACATCCTTCAGCATTTGTTTCACAGTCTCATCTCCACTGGTATGGTTTTGGGGTTGGTCTTCCTTGGTGTTCCCACCTTCCTTCCTGTGGTTCAGGGAAGCTAATGGAAACCAAACCAGGGTAGCGTTAGCAAGGAAGCTAGTGGAAACCAAATCAGGGTAGCGTTAGCAAGTAAGCTAATGGACACCAAACCAGGGTAGCGTTAGCAAGTAAGCTAATGGACACCAAACCAGGGAAGCTTTAGCAAGACCCAGCCCCAGACCAGGGATGGGTGCTGAGGGTGAGCAGCGTAATGGAAGGTCTTTTTAGAAGATATTCAAGGCATAGATGAAACAGAGATTACACAGCAGAGTACATGTTTTACCATTTGAGCTATTTGAATATTTTCCTGATTGGAGCTGTACCATGGTTGAGTGATTGCAATATAGGTTGATCATTTGCACTGAATGTGAGGACTAGGAAAAATACACTTTAAAAGCAGCACATTTGGTCACAAAGCTAATACTGAAAACTTTGTTATTAACCAAGGGATTCAAATGAACTTGAAATGGCCCAGAATATTTCATTTCATCATTACACAAATTATACCAAACCAGGAACAGTCACCGACAACTGAAAGAAAGCCTTGCCTTTCTTGCCTGCTTGATCCAGTCAGTGGTTGACAGGCCATACTAAGGGGGTAATCATGGTAATGGGCTTTGTCATTTCCACTGTGTGTCCATTGAAGATTAAGCAGAGTGCAAATGACTCCAGGGCAGACCTGTGTCCCATGGGTGTCACATAATTACAATCAATGACCATCAGACCTGTAGCTATTGTTAGAATACTAGCTCTCTAGCGTCGTCCAGAGAATGAGAGTGAAGTTCTCCAAATTAAGTGATTTTAATGGAGATGTGAATGCTGGACTGGGGTCAGTAGTGAGCCAGTAAGTCAGTGATGGGGCAGCTAAAAAGGGACCTAATGCCAGGCCTTACCAGACAAATCAGTTGCAAGACATAGTGTCAGTCTGGATAATATGAAGAACTGCCCTGTAGGATATATAAGTAGAAAGGCCAGCAATGTAGGAGTAACAGGGAAGAAAATTGGGATCTATTGTAGCTTTTTAAGGCTTTGAAATGTAATTGAAACACCTGATAGTTCTGTCAGGCGTGGTTGAAGGACATTTTCACAGGTTCAGTTCTATACAAAGACTATTATATACAGACACTATTAAGCATTTCTTAGGAGCTTTTGAACCAGCTTTCCATTGCATAGCGAATCATGGTGTTCATCGGTTACTGATGATTAAAATTCTGGATTAACAAAATGTCACTTTCAGGTTAATATTTCAACAACCTGGGAACCCATCGACATAATATAGGGAAAATATATTTTGAATTGTAGTGTTTGGCCTTGTGGTAGATCCACTTTTTTTAAGGAACAAGGCACTGAAAGCTGCTTAGTGGGCCCTGTGGTGCAGATTTGCATTTCACCACTCAGGGAATTACAGCAAGCGAATGAGCAGCATGGGTGGAGGGGTGCCAGTGGGGGATTAGGGCTGTAACAGGCTTAAGAGAAAGGTTGAAGGATATTTCAGTGGCATCTAATTTGAACTACAGCAGACACAGTTCAGTTATATATGTCTGTGTATTCTCCACCACTTGACACACTCCACCAGAATGAGTTAATACATGTGGATTAAGTATATGACATTAGATTGGCTGCAGGTGAGACACTCTATAGAAAAGGGCTATAGTGACTCATAGGAAAAGATATTTGGCATATTATTATACATTTGTTGTTTTTGGCTTTAGTTACTCAATTGGTTTTGTATGCAACACAGAATACAGGAGTCAGAGGTGTGTTTTAGAGCAGTGGTGCTCAAAATGACGCCTTGAAACATCCAGGGGTCATTGAGGGATCACATTAAAATTAATTGCTCAATTATTCAATTGTTCAATTTTATCATTAATTCAACAATCAAAACTTGATCCTACCTCTCTTGACTGCATATTCATTTACAATGCTGTGTTGAAAAAGTATTGAAAAAAGTGTGTGAATTATAATCTGCACAATTTGAAAAAAAAACACACAGCCTCTGAACTGAAGGTTGCTTGAAATCCATAGAAAACCCTAAGCAATATAGTAGTAGTAATGTGATAGATCTATGTATTGCATGATTAATGTTATCAAAATCGACTTAGAGAGTAAGTCCGGTAATTGTTAGCAACAAAGTAAATAGTTATGTGATGAAATAGTGGGGTGACAGTCAACACAGTTCAACACTGGGAGGCCTTGATCCATTAAGGATTTGGCCTTAAAATACAATATAATGAATGCCAGTTGGCTGTGTCTGTGTGTCTGTGCCATCAGCAGCACTAATTGTCTTACTCCATTGTTTGCGTCTCATGAACAGTACCTCTAGAGGTGTGAATGGTTTCTTATATTGTTATACAGATAGTTTCAGCCAATCAATGGTCATGCTTTACTAGTTGCTATGCAAAATCTTGTTGCCAGGGAGCAAGTTGTTGGTCTTTCTTGGTTTCTCCTGTTCTTTTTTGCTGTTTTAATCGTGTATCGTGATGTACCGTATACCAGTATACCTTGGAGAAAATGTTTCAGACAGTGAACAGCTGCACTGCATGTGCGACTTCTACCTTGCTGCATCACTTTTGTACCTATATCCGCAGTAAAGAATGCCCTTTTTGGATATTATTGGTATAGTTCACCTTTTTCAATTTCAAAATAATTTCAAAGGAAATTCTCTTTTCAGCCTCTGGTAGATTACATAGTTGGTTCACTATTATTTAGACAATATGAGCGAGAGCTCACGTCATCACCATAGTTAATTAACATTCAAACCAACTGCAGCAACCACTGACAAGTTCAATGGAATTCAATATATATAATGTGTCCCTGAACCTGAGGACAATCCTATCAGGTTTTGCTATTTCAGTTATCTCTTCTTCATTTATACAACAATTCACACAGATTAGTGTGTGAAGTCAGTATTGGAAAATATCATATTCAACAAGTCTGAACTAGCACCAAGAACTATACCGATATGTTCGCATCTGTTATCGCACTGGAGGCACCGTTACATTCTTAGCAAGGAGGCACAAATGACCAGCTCATCTCCCAGCAGCGAACCTTGAAGCAAGAACATGACACTAGGCTTTTTACCTAACCCACAACAAAACCCAGACCTGAAGATATAATCTGATAATCTGCAGGGGTAATTATTGTGTGATACCCGTAGCATCGAGCCTCCTTTCTCCACCTGCCACGTGAACATGCTATAAGATCTGTGCTGTGAAGAGTACGTCTAGACTCAGTTGTACAGTATGCAACTCACAGTACTGAGCTGTGAAGCAATTGAGAAAGTTGTGATTAAATGTCACATCACTGTTAAGTAAGAAACTGTCTTTGCCAGTGCCTAAGATGGCATTCAAGAGAAGGTAACATTGTAATCCTTATTGTCTGTTGAACAATAATTATCAGGGCTGGCATAATTATGCAGGCAGTCTTTTTCTTCCCTTCTTGTCAGGGGTGAGTATTTCAGCCAATCAGGATGTGGAGACAGACATGGAGACCTTCCAGATGGAGATTGACAAGGAGAAGAAGAAGTCTATGTTTAGAACCAATGGTGGATCCTATTGGACTCTTGTGTCTCATGGAGAGATCCAATCCACTGCCACAGAAGTGTGAGTAACCCTTTAGCTTCAAAATAAGAGCCCTTATTTTGTGTTCAGCTCTTATTTTGTGTTAGCCATGCTTTTTCACACTATCTATTATCTAATTATACCATAATATACCTGTCTGCCTATCCACCTCTTTCTATCCAGAGAGGCCAACACAATGTTTGACATTGAATGGCGAGGTGGGCGGGTGGCGCTCAAGGCAAGTAATGGGAAGTATGTGTGCACAAAGAAGAATGGGCAGCTCTCAGCAGTCAGCGATACTGTTGGTAAGTGCCTTCAGACAACCCTCTCTTCAGTCACTGTGGTGTTTGTTTGGAAATATGCCCCAAGTTTCAGGTACATCAGCCTATGCTTGATAGATGAACAGTATTTCTCCTGCCTTCTTGTGTGGCTGTTGCAGGCGATGATGAACTATTCCTGATGAAACTCATCAACCGCCCTATGCTGATCCTTCGGGGAGAGAATGGCTTTGTGTGTCACCACAAGAACTCCAACACTCTGGACTCTAATCGATCCGTCTATGATATTTTCTCATTGATCTTCAATGATGGCGCTTACCACATAAAAAGTCAGTGTTTTTGTGTGTGCATATGTGTATGTGTGTGTGTAATAGGCTGTATAACATAAACAATAACATCTGCATCCCGTTGTAATATACATTATCTCAATAATTGGTCATTTTCATCTAACTAATATCGAAGAGATAATCCACTCATGTCCCTCTCCAGGTGTGTGTGGAAAGTTCTGGTATGTCTCCAGCAATGGCCTGGTGTGCTCTGATGGAGAAAAGCCTGAGGACTTTTTTCTGGAGTTCCTGGAGCACGGACGCATCGGCATCAAGGGATCCAATGGCAAGTACCTGCGTGGAGACCAGGGGGGCACGCTGAAGGGCGATGGCACCACTGCCGATGCATCCTCTCTCTGGGAGTACTGATCCCTCCTCGAGAGGGTCCTCACAGAAGGAAGGAGGAGGAGGAGGAGAAGGTGTGGGACCTACCAATGTCAACATGATGTGGACAGACCGGTGAACATTTTCACCCCCGTTTGTATTCTAGCTGCCAGGTGCCCAATCATCTTTTTTATTGGGAGGAAGTAAAAACTTTAGGAAGATGTTTGTGTGCGTGCGTTTCATTTCCACAATCTGTGTTAAATGTTTTGTTTTTGAACAATGCCAACATCAGGGAATACACACTAAAATCTGTAATCTTACTCACACACATCACATGTAAGGCACAGTTAGATAGTGATGGCCGCATTTCTTGGAGACACACAGCTTTGTACAATTTCAGTATCCTGGATATTAAATGTCTGTCTAAGGTTTATTGCAGCAAAAGAAAATAGCTATACTCATTGAAAACAGACCATTGACTTCATGTGTTTTGGCTGACTAGCCCTTAGTATATTCTGTTCAACAGGACCTTACTACCCCCACAACTTCTCTTGTTTATAGCCTTTACATGATTTCAGTGAATACTGAATAGCTCTACCACTGAAGCGCCCTATAAGATCGCTGTGGTGATTGATGTCACTGTAAGCAAAGGTAATGCTCCATTGTCTTCAAACACTGCTGAAGGCTGGTGCCAAAGGTGTTTTCATATATCTTATGGACTATTTACAGCTTCAGTATAATCACAATATGAAGAAAGTGAACTGGATCCAATACGGTCCTAAGTACCTCAGCACTGCTGAGCAATGCATTTACTGCATCCAAAGAGGACTAAAGTCAACATCATTGCAAACGCTCAAAATACATTTCTGATGTGAATAGATGTGCAACTCATATTGAAATGCATAGGTCAGATACCTCCAGGAGCAAGGAATATCAGCAGAAACCTGTCATATATCAACATTAGGGACAAGCAAGAAACCAAAGGGGGAGAACACATAAGCATTTCCACATTTGATGGACTTTGTAAGACATCATTGTTAATGTACGAGGTGTGAACTCAACAAGTGCTGCTCTGGTGTTCTGCCTAGGGGCCTTAAACCATACTGCACTCTAGATCCCTACCCCTCTCTCATGTTATACAGCCCATTCATAGAGACTGAGGGTATGTAGTGTTTTGACAATAATCCCATTTCTCATGATAGGCTGAATGGATTCCATATTCTTTACACACCCATCCAACCACCTTACAGAACGCCCAGACTTTAGGGGCACAGGGCGTCGGTGTGCAGTAAACAGGACAACCTGAACCTGAATCTATCCTAACAATCTATCCTGTAGATGTCTGACAGTTATTTTCAAAGACGAACCAAAATGAAAAATGTAATTTAAATTAATGGTTTTGTGATGTGTCCAATTTGCAGTTAATAGAGAAGCATCTTAGAAAGCAATGTCTTAAAGGTATGGTCACCCATGCATCCTGTATCAGCTCTAGAGAAAGCCTCTGGTTATATTTTAGTATGTATTTAGTGTCAATAGATTCTGTTTATTCTCTTTTTGTTTATTTTCTGATATGATTTTTGAAAATGTTGATCATAATAAAATCAACAATATCTATGTAGATTTTTGTACTGGGACTTTATGTCATGCAATCCCAATATTTTAACACAATACATTAATATATAAGCAAAATGGAGTGAAAAGTTCATACTATTCATTCACTTACAACGTAGTTAGTGTAATTTGGTTTTCATACAATTAAATTTAAGGGGGTCTCTGCATTTAGAGCCCATGATTATCCCAGGATCATCTATCTATTTATCTATTTATCTATCTATCTATCTCTCTATCTATCTATCTATCTATCTATCTATTTATCTATCTATCTATCTATCTATCTATCTATCTATCTATCTATCTATCTATGTTTTTAGCTCAGTCACATCACAAGATAGGAAACTTACTTTTTCATCCACAGACAACAGTGGCCGGTGGATGAAAAGACCCCACGAACGATGGTCCGTTACCTAGAGTAGACAAACTTAGCAGTTCCAGCCAAATTTACCAGTGTTTGGCTGGTGGCTGCTGCTAATGTCCCACACAGATCACAACTCAACCTTGACAACAGTCATCCATGAATAAAAAGCACAGAGGGCTCTGACCAGTGTGGTATTACTAAGAGGATTTGGGATTTTCCTGTTCACTACACTGGGTGGCAGTATACTCTCTTGGTTCAATCTCTGTTAAAAAGAAAAGAGTTACTCATGGGAAGTTCTGTCAAGACATGTCACCTAGCAACAGCAATCATGACACGGAACAAACTAGGTAAAGTAACTGCTAAAAATACACAATGTGGCAACCAACCTTCTAGCACGCTGGGAATTGGATGGGAATTGGCAACCATCAAGAAAAACAACATGATTATGTGTCTTAGTGCATTTCATTCACCTCAAACAGACATTACGTCCTTCTCTGCATTACACCAGATGTGCATGAAATATGTTAAACCTTTCTTGTCATCACCCTCCCTTGCTGTGTAATAGCGTTCTCAAGTGGCAGGCAGCCAACTAATGGACCATCATCTCCCATCAAAGGATTTCCTCTCAGTTTCAGCTAGTTCTCTTGAAAACGCACACACACAAGCAGGTACACACAATTGCACACACTATACTATAGCTTCATCAAGCCAAACGCATTCCGTGAGGATAATTTGCATTAGCATTACTTCCTTTCTATTTCTGTAATTAAACTGGCAGTGGTTTTCTTTGAAAATCACAGGCCGTAAACGCTCCTCTGTCTCATCAGCCCTGATCATTCCACACTATTCACTGAACTGATGATGTTTCAACAGATTAACTTTATTCATTTATTTTAATACGACATGGAGTCTACTTTTGGCAGAGCATATTATATATATATATATATTAGAGACTATTGTTGTGTCCTGGCTTCTACAAGAATAAGAGCAAGAAAGATTCTGGTCTTTGCTGAATGCTAAACTGAGAAACTAATTCAACAAAAAGTTTAGGTCCTCGATCTTGGTCAAACATTCTCACTTGAAACAGAATTTATCAGATGAAAGATTTCTCTGCACCTGCAGGATTCATTCTTTGCTATTATATTCTATTCTGGGGCCCTGGTAAGAGCCTGTCCCACATATCACATCTTGCAGCAGCTCTCAGAGGTCAGACCTCATATTATGTTGTCTGCAGACAGAGGACAGCTGTGTCACACAACTACCATTACACTGGTGACTGGAGTCCTGCATTAGTGCCTCAGGGGCCTGTTGTAACACATTATTTTATAAAAAAGTACAACCAGAATAGGCATACTGTTACACAAAACTTACAATGATTGAAAAAGACTTAGTACTTAAGTTTAAGTCAGGTTTTCTCAAATAATGTCCCACCAGTTTTGTTGTTTGAGCCCAGGTTAACGCTGACTGATTAGCCTCACAGGACATAATATTGCCCCTGAAGTAACATGTCATTCCTGTGATATTAGACAGTCCAGTCAATTTCTGTAAACATGAACGGCTCCCCTAAAACTAAAATCTAGAAATAAAACAGGGCATCACAGAGTGGGTGTGAATAGTGCAGTGTGGACACTCCCTCCACCCACAGATAACATATGGAAACTTTGTGGACTCATAAAATTGTGTGTGTGGGCTGGGGGGGATAATCCATAGGTCACAGAGAGGTCATCTGCCAGGTCAGCTGTATGTATTGGTCTTTACAGGCAACCTGCAGACCTAGCATTTGATCATATGTGCGCTGAACTCAACAGGGAAATAAAAAGCGTCCCTGGCCATAATAATAACGTTATCACACAGATGTCGATTGATCTTGAGATTAAGTGAACCTGGAATTACAACTGCAAATGTTGATGGTCGGTGAATTCTGAAAAATTATTTTGCAGCCTATCATGTGAAATCCCCCGGGTGGCTCAGTGAGTGTCAGGGGAGCTCCAGTTGCATCCTTGACTCTGACATTATAAGACAGGAAATGACAGCCTAGCCTCTGACACTAAATTATCATAAGACAGCTGGGACAACAAAATAGATTTTATTATGTAGGGCACAGGAAGCATTATCATGTTTACCGTGTAAGGAAATAAATGATAGATCAAGTTTGAATGAGAAAGAACTTTAATTTGGAAAGAATGTACAAATCGTTCTATACAAGTAAAATTTCACACTACTTTTTATTGAAGAAACTCCACCATAAACATAATTAAAATCAAAGTTTAGTCAATGGAGAGAGTTTAGTCATATGGGAAATGCAAATTATTGCTTTTCTGAAAATATGATATATATTTATATATATTGTTTTACCTTATGATGATCACAGAATATAGTAATACTTTACCCACCTGTTCATTTACCACTATATCACTGGAAACAGGGTGAGAACACGGAGCAAGCCTAATAACCACTGACGTATATTGAAGGTTGGGGTCAGCACTCAGGTACTGACTCAGGTCACAGCATAAACCCATTGCCCATCACACCACTGGAGCGGAGAGCTTTGACGGGAGGAGACCGGAAGACGGTTATTTTGCCGTAAAAAATAAAACTTAGCTCGACACCTGGTGAGTAACTGGGAGCGTTGCACTGTCTGGCAAGATCACTGGCATCCATGGTATTTATGTTATGGCGCCGACAAGGTTGCAGCATCTCGCTTCTTTTTGTCAGTAACCTGGAAAAAAAATGTTTGTAATGTGTATGGTGTAATGTGTTTCATTTTTTGTCCGCCTCAAACTACCTTTTTAGGACTGGGGTAGCCTTGCGATGGACATCCAGCACTTTACAGCGAAGGATCCAGCTGGAGAGCTTTTACGCATCGGGGACCCTGTAGCGTTGATAGTGATGACTGTGTACATAATATAAAAGTATTGACAATATTTAAGTTAGTGCATTCTGCGCGTGCTCTATACGATAATGAGGTACGGGTTGGTGGTTCTTATTGCTGGGTTCACGGGTTTGCTCAGTTTTTGCTTCCTCGCTGTGGCAATTGGGACCGACTATTGGTACATCATCGATGTGAATAAACCCAACTACACAGGTCCAGACGCCCTGAGTTCCCATTCTGGATTGTGGAGAATAAATGAAGGTATGTCCGCGTATTTAACTTAATTATTGTGAATAACCAGTTTGTATGAGCGTATGCAAGTCAGAAGGTAAAATCTTTAACATGATCAACACATTGCCCTCTTTTTCCCTCGAAATGGGCAGGGGCAGTTATGGAATAACTTAAATGCCGCAGTGACAATTTCAAAATGCTTTTAAATTTCCTTTTTTGTTTTGTCAGTTTCATTGTGGCATCAAGTGCATTACTGCGCGCAAACGCACATACTATTTAAAATCCCGAATCCAGACATAACAAGTCACTTGTGCAGATTAATGTAATTATTGTTTTGAGACAGGGGCTCACCATATGTGGCTAGATGGCTTTGTTATTGCAAGAGTAATGATGAAAAGGAATGCTTTTTTTGTGTCTTGGCTCTGTCAATGTGGATTATAATATATGTCACCCAATCACCTCATTCCCTGATTGGTTTGATTTATTCCAAATCATTTCACAGCAGTGGTGAACTGAGTGCAAAACTGCAGCTGTCAATCTCTGCTGCAGTGCACAGGGGACATGCAGGGCTTTGAGCAACTTGTACGAGTGCGCTGAGCATTTAGGAAAAAAAATGAATGAAATTAATGAATCCTTAATTTAAAAAAATATATATTTTCATTTTTTATTAGTGAATAATTCAGTGATATATTCTATTTATTCTACATTATATACCTGTATTATGTCTTACAGTAAATCAGCAAATAGGCAGGTGGCCCTGGCAGGGTCGCATTTCACAGTAGAAATTAGAAATTAACAACTTAATGATACAAAGCTCCAAAAAGTGTGCACCTGTGCCACACTGGCAAAACATGTAATTGGTTATTGGAACTTACTGACACATTTTTGGTGGAAAAGTATCACACATGGCTGGAGTCATACTTGTCATCAGACAGACATTTCATTTAATTAATTGTTACATTGGTAATTATTTGCTTCCATTATTGACATTGTGACATTGTCTGTAGCAGCAATGTTGCATAGAGCTGTCCACATACCCTGTCAGTTGTAACCTTTTTCCCTTGTAACATTTTTCCCTTGGCCTTTTCAGGAGAAAATAGTACTTCCCTTATCCCCTCTTTTGTGGCAGATACCTCCAGCCTGTCAGAGGTAGAAAAGCATCTTCTCGGTGAGTTTCATTCATCTAGTGTGGAAACAGATCGCACTTAAGGTTTAAATAAATTAATTGAAAATAGTAATTCCAAAAAGCACAATAAAATTCGTATTATATTTCCCGATGATGGTAATAGTGCTGAATCACATTATTACTGAGACAATATCATCAATAATAAATATATTACCTGAAATGCAGCAAGATACATTCCCGGCAGAAACTGCTGCACTGTATCTTCACTACACAGTATTCACATCTACATGCTGTACAAGATGTTTCCTAACAAATTCAAAATTGCATCATTGTATTGCAAGATGTGAAATGCTTTCTTTCAACAGTGTAGACTTAATTAGACCACAGTAGACTGCTTAAAATCTTAAAGCACAAGAACTATGGTGCGTGTGCTTGCATGCTTCTTTGTCTATGTCTTTTTAAAGGCTTGCACAAGGTGGTGGTCATCATGCTGCCCCTCAGCCTGGTCTTGCTGGTGTTTGGATGGATCTTTGGACTTGTCAGCTCATTAGCCCGCAGCCCCAACTTGCTCGCTGGCTCAGCATCCTACTTTCTCATCTGCAGTAAGTCCACACAGACTTTTCAGTGTTTTTCAGTTAGATCAGAGCCTGTGGCAATGAAACATTATGTTTTGCGCGTGGGCTGCTCAGAAGCAAATCCTTCGATTGGTTATGTCACAATGGGTAAAATGTACAGTGAATCATAGACCCTCTCAAAAGAATGCGGGTGTGTGCCCCAGACTTTCTCTTTCTAATGTGAGTGTGTGACAGAGAAGCTGTCACTGGCTGTGGGCAGCACTGGGTAGAGGCACTCCATACACACTCGTTTTGTAGCAATTGCACGTAATACAATGTGTGTCACTTTGTACACCCGCAGATACGTGTGTGTGTGTGTGGGTGTGGGTGTGTGTCCGCGTGCAAATTCCTGGAGCTTCACCCAGAGAACGTTGAAATCCAATCTTAACCATGTTAACCCTCTTCAGACCGAAGGCACCTGCTGGAATTTTTTTTTCAGACATTGGCCTACTCATTACCACTGAAGAAGTAGTGGTTAGCGTTGTGTAAATACTATATCTTATAGTTAGCTGGTGAAGGCTGCTGTGAGATGTAACCAAACCGCTGCATATAAACATGTCTGACATTAAAGATCTCATTTGACGTAATTGAGTTGAGATAGGTAATGATCAATTTACTCAAACAGTAATTAGAGGAGGCAGAGATGGAATTTCATGGTCAGAGGTTTTTCAGATGGAAAGCTTTTAAAACCGGTGTGCACTTACTACTCTTTATAGAGTCTATATTGCAGTGCTTTTGTGACTCATTCAGGGATGGTAGTTTTAGTACAAAATGTATAAGATACTGTCAAGGAGCACTGGCACATAGCAAGCCGCAGTACCAGCTAGACATCTTTTTCAACACATGCTCTGGTTAGCTCGTTCTTCCGACTTACTGTGGAAACCATTTTTTAAGTCACATTTGCATAAAATAAAACATATTTGCAAATTGATTCCTGATGAACTAGAATTCAGGCACCCAAAGCACTAAACATCCTCATAATGGATATGAACATATTAGTAGTATTGATCACAGTGTGGAGTGATTGCTGATCCTGATGAAGTGGCACAGCATTGGAGGATAATCAGTCCCTGATTGAAAGAGTCAGTCCGACTTCATCCACTGGTGCTCAGCAGACCCAGTGTCATTAAATGTTCTGAAAAAATAACAGCATAAAATGGAGTCACTGTCATTGACTATCAACATAATTTTAGTGTTGTGGAAATAGAGCATGATCAAATGTGCAGAAATCACCCTCGATATTAAAGAGGATTGCCACTTATTTTACAGTTTTTTCAATTGCTAAATGACACATAAAGCACAATTATTGAAACTGACACTCAAGGAGGAAAACCTCAGCCCAGATCTGCACAACTATAAGCATATTCTCAGCCTCACACTTTTTGCAAAACACTAAACACACTTCTCTACATTAGACACAAAAATCTAACATGATGTCACTTCTTTGACATTTCAAGGCACTGCCTTTCAAAATACCACATATGAACCAACTGATCAAACACAGCCGTCAGCTGTACAGTGTTTAGGTGCTTAATCAGGCGTAAGCACTATAAAAAGGCAACACGTGAGTCTTCAACAAAAATGGAAGGCAACATTGCAGTAAGAGGAAGAGGGAGAGTGAGGATGAGAGGGGGAGCCTGTGGAGGAAGAGGAGTAGGGAGAGAAGGAGGAAGAGGAAGAGGTTGAGGTAGACCTGGAGGAGGACAAGGACAAAGAAGACGAGGACCAAATTTATCAGATGAGATTCAAACAACATTGGTTGACCATGTTGTAAACCATGGGTTGACATTGAGAGAGGCTGGACAGAGAGTTCAGCCCAACCTCAGAGAAATTCAAACAAACATCCTCAATGACCGCACAGTTTTCAATAATGTCCATCCGGTCTCTCTATCAACACTGGGGCGAATCCTTAAAAGACATCACATACAGACGAAACAACTCTACCCAGTGTCATTTGAAAGAAATTCTGAGAGAGTAAAAGACCTGTGGCGGTAAGTAATGTACACTTCGGTATTGTGCACTGCACACAGAACCTTTTTACATGTACATTCAGAGTAGGCCTATATTGAACTACACAATGTTGTCTTTTTCTCAGAGAGTTTTGCAAATGGATGCTAATGCAATCCGGCACAAATTTATCGTCATAGGTGAGGCTGGGTTTAATCTGACAAAAGTAAGAAGAAGAGGGAGAAACATCATTGGCCACAGAGCTATTTTGAATATCCCGGGCCAATGTGGTGGTAACATCAGAATGTGCGCTGCAATCACGCAGAATGGGGTCCTCCATCTTAGGTCTTTACAACACGACCCACATCGTCACAGCAGAAGACCAAATGTATGCAGAGCAGATGAGATACATTGTTATCTGGAACAATGTATCTTTCCACCGACCATTCAGAAGATTCTTCCCTCGCTGTGTTGCGAGAGAGGACATAGCCTGTGATGTGGATGAGGTGCTATGGCCAGATCCAGCTAGACGAAGAGATGATGCTTAGGGTTTTTAATTCATGCTTTCTTTTTTGTCCACAAATGTTTTTGCTGTGTTTATGTACTATATTCTATTTAGAATATGTTCTGTTCTAATTTTCAGTGCAAAATGCAACCTTTGGAAATGCATGGATGTGATTTTACTGATTTTACAATGTGGAGTGCTTAAACATCTGTAAAAACTGTAAGAATTCAAATATGTTCTCCTGACAATTTTGGACAATCAGTGTTTTGTAAATATGACAGTTTCAAACTTGAAATGTAGCCTGATAGGCATAAAATAATTCTTAACACAACACATTTATCTAGTCTATCTTACAGTTTTCGCAATTGTTTACACACGTTTTCTGAAAGCATACCTCATTTTCTCAAAACTCTAAACACAAATCAAAAAATGTTATATTATGTCTTCTCAAATTGGTATTTTGTGTTCAAATGACACACACAGACCATTATATGAATAGACATTTCTAAGAACCAATTGAACACTCAAGTGCTGAATAGAAAACACTAGTATGAATGGAAAACACTACTATGAATGGAAAACACTACTATGAATGGAAAACACTAGTATGAATGGACACTAGTATGAATGCCTCATCAGGAGAATTATGCCTTTGCATTTTCAGTGTTACTTACTCTTATTGTAAAATATTACCGTATAATGTTTTTATACTCAAATATAAAACAACACACAAATATACAGTAATAACAAAAATATTTATTTATTTTTTCCCCAAATACTGTAGCCTATACATCACAGCAAACACAACTGGATATGTAAAATGATTTGTACAGAACCAACAATAGAAAATAGGCCTGTACAGCAAAAAAAAAAAAAAGAAAAGAACAAAGCTGCACCCCGCCGTAGAACACGGTCCAGTGTGGATAAGCTCACTGTATCAATGTTTTGGAACATGGCTTGGTCTTCAATGATTTTTTCAATGACGTCCTCTCCCACCACACTGTAGTAATCTTTCAGTTCTGCAAAAGATACAAATACAGTAAAATACTGAAAATACTAGAAGAATACTATGCAGTAACAATACTGTAGATTACTGTATTGACAAAGTAGGAATACAGTTCCCAATCTCATACATACATACTCTAAAACACACTTTGTTCACAGTACTGTGGTCCACCTGCAACACTGTATTCTACAGTAATCATTGAGTACTGTATTGATATGCAGTACTACAGTAAGACGAGTAGATTTTTTACCTATTCTCATTTCTGAAAGTCCAAATGATGGATGCAACTTAGAAGCGGCTCAAGTTGGGTTGAACCCTCTGGCCAGCCTCCCTCATGGTCAAACCACGGAATCGCATCAGAGATAATGGCTCTGCTTCTTGCTCTTCCTCTTCCTCTCACTCCTCTGCCTCTCTGATCGCCTCTCTCTTCAATGTTGCTCTCCAAACCAGGAGCTCATCTGTAGCCTTTTTATTGCTAAAGCTCTGATTGCAAATTGAACAAGCTTGGAAATGTAAGTTTAGCCATTTGAATGGCAGTGTGTTCCATGTGAACACAAAGAGATTTTATTCATGAAGGTTGTGCAAAATAGAGAGAATTGTATGTGGTGTTTTGAAAGACGTGTGGTTTAGAATTGAAATCTGAGTGTAAAGCAGGAAATGTGCTTGTATTTCAGCAGAATTCGTTTCGGGAGTTGGTATGTGAATTTCAGGTTGTGGTCATTGTGTCTTAAGTTCCAGTGTTACTGTGTAAACAATTGAGAAAAACTGTATTGGTCTGTCCATAGGAGACAGTAGTGGTGAATGTTCACAAATACAGATTAAACTGTTCTCCAGAAAAAGGAGCAACATACAGCTGTGAGAAAATATAATTGACTTTATAGAACATATTGTTCAAAAGTATGTGAACCGTAAGATTTAATAACTGGTAGAACCTCCTTTAGCAGCAGTAACCTCAACCAAACATTTCCTGTAGTTGCTGATCAGACCTGCTCAACAGTTAGGAGGTATTTTAGACCATTTCTTCTTCATTGATATTTTTGGGATGTCTTGCAAGAACGGCTTGCTTCAGGTCATGCCACAACATTTCAATAGAGTTAAGGTCTGGACTCAAAAATGCAATTTTTCCTCAGTTGAAGCCATTCTGTTGTAGATTTGCTTTTGTGTTTGGGGTTATTATCATGCTGCATGACCCAACCTCTGTTAAGCTTCAGATCACAGACCGTTATCCTGATAACCACCATGCTTCATAGTTGTCAGGAGGTTTTGGCATCCAGTGTTTTTTCTCATCCAAGCATAGTGTTGTGCCCTTGTGCCAAAAAGTTATATTGTTTTCTCATCTGTCCACAGAACATCGTTCCAGTAGCTTTGTGGAACATCCAGGTCATTGGCAAACTTGAGACGGGCAGCAATGTTTTTTGTCAAGAGTTTCCTTGTCATTGACTCGTGGACACAGATGTTAGAAAGTTCAAGAGATGCCTGCAGATCCTCAGCTGTTACCTTAAAGCCTGGCAGCACATCACTCCCACCCTCATCCACCTCCACTGGCTCCAAGTCAAGTACCGTATCACCTTTAAAATCCTGCTCCTCACCTACAAGTCCCTTCACGCCCTTGCTTCCCAGTACCTATCGGATCTCCTCCATCCATATGTTTTATTGTCTTCCTACTTGTTAGCCTAGTTGTTATTGTATTTTTTGTTTTTCACCTTATTTAGTTCTTCTCTCTTCTATTGCTAAGTGCCTTGGGTACCTTGAAAGGCACTCTTAAATGAAAGGTATTATTATTATTATTATTATTATTATTATTATTATTATTATTATTATTATTAAGGTTCTTTGTCGCCTCCTTCTTAGAAGTCATTATGCTAGAGATTCACTTTTTCCAGCTTAGGCTGTCAATGATTGAACAATATGTTCAATAAAAACAAGTAAAAGAGCATTTTTTGGTGTTATCTGTTAAATCAAACTGTGCTTATCTATTATATGATACGCTTATCTTATGACTTCACCCATAGGAAAGCAAAATCCAGGAAGAGATCTCACATTTATATGTTTTATTTCTCCTAGACACTAATGAGCTCTTTTTAACACTAAGATGAGAATAAAGGCATTTTTTCCTATTTCTCAAATTCAACTCAAGAGAAACAACCACATATAAGCTCATGTTATATCACTGAGCAAAACAAGAGATCTCCAAATTATATGAAAGTGTCATTTAATTCTCTTGAATCTGTTTCCTTGCATGAGACCATGAGATTAGAGAAAGACCTCAATGGAAACTCAATATGATGTTTTATGACTCCTACAATTTGGATTTGTCTTCTCAAATATGCACAGTCTTCACATACTGCTACATTTTCCTATTGAAGTCATGGGGGCAGCAGCCATAGAGTAGGAGCTTATTACCATTATATATGTCACATGTTCTTCAAATTTATCTCATAAAGTCTCAAAAATGTATTCTCTCTTTTGTCTCACACTTGCTCCTAAGGCGGTTTTAGGAGAAAAATTTCACATGGAGGTGACAAAATGATACAAAATTGAGATCTTCTTAAGAGATGAAGAAAAGACGACTGAGCAAAAGATTTTTCCTCTGGGCATAGGAGCCATTTATACAGAAATGCAGGTCATGCAAAAGGGTTCACAAACATTTTTGCAACTATAACTCTATTATCCTAGAATTTGAAACTTCCTTGAAGCACAAGGTCATAGATTCCAGAGAGCTGTGTCCTACACAGCATATTTTATATTCTGGGGCTTTTGAGCGCACTGCAATTGTTGTACTTTTTATTAGGCAGTGGAGAAGCTGTGGAGTGGGAGAGATTGATTTAGTGTGCTTCAGCAACATGGGCTGCTTTTGTGTCTGGAGTTGCAATTTAGATTTAGAAGACAGAGGGCCTGCAATCAGGGAGAGGTGGTAATCAATTTGTCTAGTGTACGTGTGCGTTTGTGTATGTGTGCGGGAGTGTGTGTGTGTGTGTGTGTGTGTGTTAGGCTTGGCCCACAGCCATGGGGAAAGGCTCCACAGCCAGTGGCAACTCAGCAAAGCTTGTAATGATAACCATCCTGCTTTCCCCAATGATACATAGATACTGTCCACACTGTTCATCACATGGTTTCATTTTCATCACATGGAAACGTATTTATGTTTCTCACCTTTTCTACCTTCCTGACATTAAGGCAAGCATTCTACCTCTTTCAATTCACTTTGGTCATACATTGCTTCTGCACCGAAAAACAAATTCAGGACAATAAGTACAGTAGCTCTCACTTCCTATGAGGGCAACTCCAATTTTCTAGGAAATCTAAACAAATTAGCAATTTCTACACCGACAACAATATCAGGGTGGCCTGTTTAGCCATTTGTGGTTGTGTAATGCAGTCTCTTTGCCGTTGAATAATGAGAGGATTTGTGCAGTTTGTTGGTCTGAATATTCGCCCTTGTACAACGCAAAGGGGGCTTATCAGGAAGTTTCACTAAGTACTTTATTACAGCTTGAGGACAGTTGGGCCAGCTGGGTCTTCATTAGTTTTAAACAACACGACTGTTTTTTGGCTGGCGCCACCAGTGCAGAACATGTTTTCATTGAGCGCCATGATCCTCTGAATGAGAGAGGGAAGATAGATGAGCATACACTCAAGAGTTAGTTTTCACCTTGAACACACCATCACTCTTCTTGACTAATCCTGGGGTCTGGGCCATGCATAGGGGGGATATCAAAGCTCTCCATACTCCGCTGCCTGACACACATAGAGGCACGTGGTGTGTCTGGCACACATCTAAAAGATCAATCACTAAAATATATCCTACACGCCCAAACAAACCTCTTCCTCTTCTCACAGTATCACACAGAGCCATGTTGCTACGGTACGGTGATTCTCTCAGAGGAGATTATGATTGTATCTATGGCAAAATCTAAATAATAAAGATATGTACAGACCAATGGGGTGTTCTGGTCTGTCAAGACCTCAATTGCTAAGAAACAGTTTAAGAAGATGTTGACGAGGTAATGATCTCATTCCTGCCTCTCCCGTCGCTCTGAGGAATGTAAAAGTGTATGCTTTTGTTATGACTACAAAGCACAACGAGAGACTAGATGGACAGGGCTGCTGGAAGTTTCTGGAAGGTGTCCTGCGGGGTATACTGCTGAGACCTGGTGTGTTGGCAGCCCCACGGTACCTGTCACTGCACTGAGTGAAAAGAGAGATGGCACTGCGAGCCCCGGTCCGCTATTAATGCATGGAACTGTCTGGAAGATGAGTTGTGTTGTTTGTCAGAGCACAGTTCCTCCATCTTTACATCATTACCCAGCTGTGTACTGAATGCACAGCTGGGTAATGAATGCCTGGTGATGCTTCCTAGGGAAGTAAGGATACAATATGCATGCAGCAGCAAGAGATCAGTAAAATACTTTTAGCCATGGCAGTCTGACATCAGCACCATAAATTTCTATCAGAGTTCAACATAACCACCGAGTCTCAGTCACCCTCTGAAATGAGATGCTGATATGTAGATAAGTCACTGTATGTCCAAGGATGTATAATGCAGTGAATATAATGTGGGTACCTGAAGCCAAGTCTCTCTCTCTCTCATTACAGCAGATGTGTGCAATAGACAGGGATGGGACAGGACAGGAGTGACACACTGGGGCCGTGGAATAGGAGGCTGCCTGCAGATTGACTAGGACGGTGGAGGTAGCTTATTGTATGCGAGGATGAGATGGGAGGAACTGATTTTCATTTAATGGCCCCGTGTGTGATGTGGACTCGTACCGGCCCATCTAAAAACATTGGCCGTCACGCACTGAAAATGAAATGATCTTGTATGCCCACCTTCAGCTTGAAAGCCTAATAAGATCTGGCTCCTACTGACATGAAAGGTACGATTCAGCTCACGGGGCTGGAGTTGGCGGCGGCTGCGTTTGAGGTGGAGGTGGAGAGAGGATCTCAGAGGGCTGACAGACAGAGTGGCTTGGGACACTCTCCCTCCTGACTTCATAGTCATAGAGAGTCATAGAGGGGTCATTCAACATCCCTCCAGACCACACCACTCACCTCTCTGCTCTGTGAGTGCCCATCAGACAATAACTAATGGGATTATAAATACACAGAGATGTTAAAGTGAATGTAAGAGCTATTCTTGGCTATGTGTGCACTTTGTTCTCTTCTTGCACAAATCATTTATCAGTGGCATGTTTTGCTCACAGCACTAAAGCACCAGCAAACTGATGAAGCTGATGACTTTGAGTGTTGAATGATGAATCCGTCTAAACGAGCAGAATGGTCCTTTAACGAGATTACCTTCCCTGGACTCTGGAGTCAAAGCGATCTCGCTGCATCTATTCCTTTATTTACTGAAAACACCAGCACCATACAGCTGATGCACTATTGCAAGAATCAATCACAGCCCTTAACCCACATTTTATTCCCTCAATTTGTTATACCTGCCCTCATACCAGCCCTCTTCCTCTCTGTCTGTCTTGTCTGTCCTCTCTCTCAGGCAGGTCAACATAGTCTGTGCGATAATCCCATAGGTGCACAGTGCAGTTTGCTACAAAGTTAGGTTGAGAGGCCAGACCGTTTGACAGTCTCTTAAAGGGGACCCTTCCCGTCCCATACGTGTCTCTTCTCTGTTTGGTACTCTAGATTGCAGGATGTCAGGCAGAGGCACCTACTGTCATAGCAGAATGACAACGTCCTCACACCTACCAGGTTCCTTTGAAGCCGAAGCCTCAGGGCCTGCCCTGGGGTTGTTGAGGCAGGTTGGAGCCTGCCATAGGTGGAAGAGTCCTGCAGTACTCATTTTGATTAATGGACCTCTCTCTGCCCCTGAGTGAACAATTATCAGAGGGTTGGCACACTCGTTCATCACTGTAACTGAGCAGCAGGTCTCTTCCACAGTCGAAAGTCATACCTGCAGGGCTAGGGGTCTACATCCACCTCCTCCTCCCCATCGACCAGGTTGCTGCCCCATATATGACTAGGAGGGTCTGTCTGGAGAAGGTCAGAGAGGCGGAGGGTTCGGTTGGAGGGGGGTGGAGAGCGAGCAGAGTACGAGTAGATCAGATTTCCCCGGGGTAATTGTGTGGCTGCTGTCTGGGCTTTCCTGCTCTAATCCTCTTGATCAAATTCAAGCCTACATGTTATTGTGAGATCAGTTTCCTAATCAATCCTGTAGCACCAAGCCTGGAATTCGCTTAGTCTCTACAACATGACTGGTATGTTGTGGACAAGTGTTGTCAGGGGATGTGTCCAGCATGCTAACAGTCCTATAGAGACTCAAAGAAAAACGCAACAGTATCTCCATGGACTGCCATACATACAGCACATGAATGACTTTTCTTACAGGTTGTATGTCAGAGGTATAAACTCTTGCACGCTCAAATTCAGTTATTATTGACATGTTTGTTCAGATGTACAATGATAGTATTGATTGTTTTTCTAAGCCTAAGAATCCCTGAGAAGCTCCAGCAGCTAAAGCTCAGTGATTGAGATAAATATAAGTTCATCATTGGACCCAGAGAGAGGATTTATCAAACATATCACATATGGATTCATAGCCCACATTGATATTACTATATTAGTGTATTAGTGTATTAGAATATTAGTAGACCATGTGCCTGCAATCACAGTCCCGGTGACACTTGGTCAATAAGTAATTTGCAAGAGCAACACTTAGCGGTCAAGCCTGTTTAAAAGTAAAGCGTGATCAATTCAACTGGGCAGTCCTACTTGGTCTTAAACACGCAGAGGAAAACTCTTTTGCTCAGAGTCGTCTATTCTTTATCTCCTGAGAAATAGAAGAGTTCTCAATATTGTCTCCACCTTCATCTGAAATGATTCTCCTAAAACCCCCTTAGGAGGAAACAACAGAAAGACAAACGATTCCTTTTTATATTTTACGACATGCAACAAAGATCCCCGGCTGGATGTGAACCCAGGATATTGCAGTTATGGGGTTTGCACCTTAGACCACTGAGCCACAAGGATTGAGACTTTGAGATAAATGTGAAGATGCTACCGTGACACATATAATGGTAATAAGATCCGACTATGGCTGTTGGTCCCATGGCTTCAATAGGAAAATGCAACAGTATTGAGTTTTCTTTGAGATCTTTCTCTAATCTCATCGTTTCATTTCAAGAAACACTACCCTGACCCTTCCTCTTAGCACTTACTTATTTACTTCACTTATTTGTTTAATTAAAAAGTAGGTAGCTAACTTATTGCACTTTTACCTTAGCACTGGTTCTGCTCTTAGATGCTTGTTGAGGAAGGAAATGCACTTATGATTTCTGGTGACTAGTAGTTCTCTTGTCTACCTCTGCTAAATGCACTTATTGTAAGTCGCTTTGGATAAAAGCGTCTGCTAAATGACTAAATGTAATGTAATGTATATTCAGTAGAGTAAAATGAGACTTATTTTCAGATCATTCGGAGATCTCTTGGCTGATATGTGGTTGTTTTTCCTGAGTTTCCCCCCCCGACACACACACAAACACACACACACACACACACACACACACACACACACACACACATACAACTATAGAAATTACTGACCTTACTAGTGTTAGTGGCCATTGGTGTGACTGACACTGGACTCCTCTGAGGTTTTATTAGTATCCAGTGAACCAAAACAATGTATTCCTCTTCATGGGACCTCGGTGGGCTCACATTTTCCCAGACACGGTATCTCGGTATGCTAATTTGGTCTCACTGTGCTTGCAGAGGGACGAAGATCTGTTTTTACAAAACTGGAAATAAGCTGCCTGTCTCATAACTGTGCCCAGCGCTGTTGCATCGGTGCTCTTTTACACCTGTTATCCCAAATCCCCTCACCTACCAGTATAAATATGCAATTAACAACATTGTTGTTTTTCCCAAGGACCAACAATTTACCTGTAATTTACCTGAATCTATTAGTCAATTACCAGTTTGTGTTCAGGCTGACCCCACCAGCTAATGGCTTTGGAGGAAGGCCAGAATCTGATTTTCCTTAAACACTGTCTAATGGGCTGTCAGTCTATACATTATGAATGCAAACCAACTGAACACAACCCATCCCACCTAGCGATTAGAGTCTGCTATTCATTGATTTCTCTCTTTACTTTTAGCTAATGTTTTCCCCTCTTTTTTTATACATGCTGGTGAATCTGTTAAATACGCTGTATTGTAGACTGCAGGAGCAGAGGTTTTGGAAAGCATTTCATGTGAGGATTTTGTTTGACTGGTCTGTTATCATATCACACTGTGTAATGCATGAAAGATGAGCAATGTCTGTTTATATGTATGTATGAGTGTGCCTCTGCTTGTCCACCTGAGAGCAGGGTAAGGAGGACCGGCTTGTTTCCCTTTGTACTGGTCTATATACTCCCATGTTTTGAATTCTGAGTGACCAAGGAAAGATTAGATAGGCGCTTTTCATGCCATATTAGCATTTAAATGATTATAATCATTTTTGGCAAACAAAATTGCGGGTCAATGTATTATTTGTTTTCAGTAGTATATGTATTTGATGCTAGAAGGAAACAGTTTAGGATAAGTGTAAGTAATTTACTGAAGAGGGTGATTGCCACATAGTCTGTTTCTCAACATGAGTAAAAGCTATCATAAGATATCTTCTCAAATCATTATTGCTGCTGTGCACTGGAAATACTGAAATCTGTGTGCTGCCGCCTTGTCCACCCCCCATCTCACTCCCTGCATCTTTTGGCATTCCCTCGCCCTCCTTTTACCATCTCTGTCTTCTCCATCTCTAGCGCACATCTTTATATCACTCCAATTTTTGCACGGTGAGATGGAAATTGAGTGTGGGGGCGAGGGGGAGGGGGGGTTGTAGGATAAGATGGAGGTCTCTGAAAGTGGACAAAAATAAAATCCAATTTCAACAAAACTCATTGCCCCCCACCTCTCCCAACCTCAGCCCTCCTAGCTGTCCCTTCCCATCTTCAGCAAGGCTCACCTGCACATCTGCAGAATCTCAAAAACCGTCACGCAGCAGGGGGCAAAAAGAGATGGACCGTGCACCAGCCCACCACAACTCTTTCACAATTGCGATTGGACACATACCATTGCACTTTTTTCCTTTTTACGCCAGCACTTGCTTCCTGTCACATGAAATGGAATGTACCAGGAGAAGCTCTGATCCAAAGAACTGTTCATGTTCAGAGTTATTAGACCTTCAAACGAGCGGCTGATTTTAGAAGGAAACCGAGGAAGCTGATTCAGGCGGCTTTGTGCCGTCTTTGTGGACCGAGCTCTGTGGTGGCCAGAGGGTTTGATCTGACTGTCTTGGACAGATTAGGAGCAAGCTCTTCGTCAGTTGAAATCACCGTCCATCCCAAGTGTTGTGTGGCCACAATCCTAATGACAGAGCAATGCTTTCCCACAGTGGCAATAGGCAGCTGTCAGCCATGGCAGGACTCATTCTGTTGTTCTGTGGGGAAAGACACCTTACACCTCACATGGCCATGTTTAACTAAGCTGACAGCTCTGCGGGAGAGTTGACAGGTGAACCAAGAACCAATTTTGGTTGAAAATTGCTGTGTGAACATAGTAGCTGCAGCACAACAAAATGAAAAAGGGACTGAAGGGTCGAATAAGACTTGCTTGATTTTCGTTTGATTTTAGATCAGACATGATCTTTGCATCTACAGGGTTAAAATGACTATGAGGATCCACTGATGGTAGTTCATTGTTGAATTCAGTTAAAATAAACTCTACCAATTCTGCCTCTCATGTTGAGTTTTTTTGTACCAGAACCTCTCAAAATGTGAAATGTAAGAAGATTGTCAGATATATCTGGCCGGCGAAGTTAGAAGGAGCTACCTGCTTATTTTTGGACGGTAGGCAATAAGGACCCTCTGGAGCTCTAATCTAGTTGACTGACAGCAGCACACAGTGCCTTTCTCCACACCTAACCAGAAGATATTCAGTAAAAGCAACACAATTCACAAGAAGAGAACAGAAACAGGGGGTGAGGTGAGAGAAATGCACTCACAAGGAGATGAGTGAGGAAGAGGATGAAAGACAGCAAAGGTGGGGGAAAAAATCCTCACAAAAGTTTCAATTTTGTTCTTCCTCTTGGAAGTTTCTGGGATGGAACCTCAGTCATTTGGGGCCTTGCCCTGGTTTTCTATCACAGTTAACATGGTATGTTATCCTAGCTGTGAACACACTCTAAAAGATAAGGCCTCATGAGACAATTTCTTTAAAGATATAGCACGTTGTTGATTCACAAAGTCCACACTGTACAAGAATAACATTGCCATTTGTGTTTCATCACACGTTGTTCCTGACTTAACAAATACAGAAAAACAAATGATACATTCAAAGGATCAAAATTACTTCTCTGGGTCAGAATATTACACCCTGGTTGATCTTTATTGATTTCTATGCATCATTTGTAAACAAAATAATATTTCTATCCACACTAGAACTCCTACTGGACTTCTGATATCAAAGTAGAACTTTACAGTTGCAATTCTTTCCTCCCCAGCTATTTCAAGCAAATAACCAAGCACAATAAATATATTATGTGACCAGTCTCTTGTCTCTTAGACAAACTCAACAAAAGAGTAAGTGAGAGAGTGAGTACAAGCATAGACAAGCATAGGAGCTGTAACTCTGATATAGATACGCAAACTTTAGGAAAGTGAAGGTCAGTTCAACGAGTAAACTACGCCACACAGCTAAATATGAGCAGGATAAACATTTGAGCTGGACTGAATGAGTTTATAGGGAATGGGAGAAAGAGAAAACAGGAGCAGAGATGTGAAAGCATATGGTGTGGTGTCCTCTCACCGTTGTTAATGTTGCCTATTAAGACCTTATGCTAAGCTTACTTTAATGCTGGGACCATAGATCACACCATCGTTATCATGTATATGAACTAACACTTTGGAGGAGAATAACAACAAGGTTTGATTCAATGGAGCCAAATAGCAGTAGATGTCCTCAGGCAACCTAATCTCATAGAGATATGATTCTACTCTATATGCAACTGACTGATTTTGTTTGCCTCAGTATGCATAAAGATTATACACCCTTACTGGGAAAGTATATCAGATAATCATGCTTCAGAAGTGACAGTACATACAATGTGCATAGTAATCCATGCATCTGTTCACACACACACACACACACACACACCCACCCACACCCACCAAGTGGTCTGTGCTTGCCAGAATGAATCTGTTTCCAGGCTTGAGTTTAATCCTCCAGATGTGAAAAATGCAGTACTTCAGTTGAGTTTGTGTTCCTCTCCTGGAGTCCTGCAGAGCGACCTGTCGTGATCCTGAATCACAAGAAATAAATTCATCCATATAGCATTGAGGGTGGTGCAGCATGGTGCAGGTAAGGTATTTGGTAGTCACAGGGCGAATCTTAGGTGGGGTGAAGAGTCCCTGCAGTCATATGGGTGTGGCCCCAGAGAAGGGAATGCCTGTTGTTTTGTTCTCAGAGCTGGGTGACAGCCATTACACCAGGAACAAGCCTGAGCTCATTCTAGGAGTCATTGTTCTGAAAATAAGAAAAGGACATATGAATACCACTTACAATGCCACTGGCAGCCCACTAGTCCCTAAACTTGTGAAACTCTGAACTTACACATGAACATGCGTATGCACATGCCACACGTGGCACAGACATTAGCAATTTGGAGAGCACGACCGCACTCCCCGCTCATCAGACAGTTCCTGGTCTGCAGACAGCACCTCTTACATCCGTTGTCAGAGTCTCTGTGCTTCTCATCTCCCTCCACATCACTCCCACTGACACAGCAGCCCATGGCTCTGCCCCACAGTCACTATGAAAGGAAGCTGTCAGTCTTTCTGTTCAATGCATACTACTTAGTCAGTGTTCTATAAAAAAAAAAAAATCTGACTGACCTTTGATATTTCTAGGTTATGTTGTGTCACCTTGCACTGTTGGTACCTGATAATGTACCATCTTCAGTGTTTACTTCAGTACAACATGTCCATATAATAATAATAATAATAATAAGTATGGCACCATGAATGCATGTTCCTGTCCTTGAAAAACTTAATTACTCACTTGGTTTTGTTCAAGTTCATAACAAATCCAGGAAACCAGAAAATTATATTTTTTCTTTACCTTTCTCTGTGGTACTCTCAAAGTTGAAGACTTCCTCTTCCTTCAACTCCAACAGAAGTTCTTCCGAGAAATATTAAAGTATCCGTCTTCCTTTCGTTCACTTTCACTTATTCCCAAAGCAGATCTCGAAAATGTGCACACATATGTACACACTTTCTAGCCCCTACAGCACTGTTCTCTCGCCACAGGTTCACACACTGTACAGAGTCAACTAGCACTTCCCTGATCATCCAAGACACCAAACAGGTTTTTCTACATTGGTCTGTGAGGGCAGACCAGTAACACAGCAGAAAAAAAACCTTACAGAAGCCTTGCTTCTGTAAATGTGACAAAGACTTAAAATAGCAAGGTGATAGAGAAGACTTAAAATCCAGTTGGTGGAAACTTGGATCTACCACTGGCAGGTCAAATCAGGATTGCTAAAGAGGCCTAGCGATGCCATGCCAGAGCTATTACGTCATCAGGCAGCTAGGGGTTGGTTATTGTATATAGATAAATACAGTATGAGAAATCTGTTATTGTCAACATGTCTTGGGATCAAAGAGCTTAAATAGAAGGTCTGTACCACTGAAATGCACTTGGACTATCAATGAAATGCACTTGGATGCAGACAATACAAATGACTGGATCTATTCCATAGTAAGCTTGGCAAGAGTTTTAGAGGTCAATGTGGATTAAATAGCACAAATGACAAATCTGATCCCAAAAGAAAATGCTTGAAACAAACATCAGTCAGAAACAATCCAACCACTGTTGTTTAAATCTGAACTAATCTAGTCTTTGGTGGAACGAAATACCCAGTTGCATTCAGTTTTAACATTAGATGTCAAATTGTGTGTGGAACCAAAAAAAAAAAGTACAGCTAACATTCGATTTACCTGGTGGAGCTGCCCATTAAACATCCAAAATCAACTAAATCAATGCATTTGTTGGGTACGGTCTCACGTCTGTCAGACCCACGTTCTCTAGGCGTGCTGTTCCAGATCCAGCATACCCTCTAAAACAAGTCATAATACACAGATGAAATGTAGTAGCTGGATTAAAGGTGGAACAGAGCTGAACAATGGTTGAATTATGAACAATAGACTCACGTGCCTGTGAGGTTTCGGTTTGTTGGGTGGTGAAAAGTGAGATGCAGCTCTGTGCCAGGCTGAGGCAGAGCGTACAGAAGGTGTAGCTGCAGTCCCTTGAGCACAGACCAGAGCACACGTCCACACACAGCTGACAGCAGATGTCACAGCAGCGGTCAGGGCAATATCCCCAGTCATCAGCCGTACACGAGCAGCCACCGGCCAGTCTGCATTCCTCTTTACTCTGTAGACAGGCGTTGCAAGGCCTGCAGAGCTGTAGCCCCATGGGTCTTGCTGTTAAAAACACACACAGACGCTGAGAGATAAGATATTGGAGGAAACCACTGTCTGGAAAAAAGTCCCAAACTGGACTTGAGGAATTAGGTATTCTGCACAGAATTCCTTCTGTGCAGGAAAAGATGCCGTCTGATAATTGGCTGTCAGCTTTTCCTGAACATGGGTTCAGTGAAGTGAAGTGAAGTTGTATGTTATCTAGAGTCCAGTCCAAAGTTCTCTCCACATGCAGCATTTGCTGATATTCCCTGCTGACGGTTTGACCAACGTTGCGATATCATGCTTGAGCACGTCATGCTTTTCCCCAGAGGCCTTTTACGCCAGCCTTTTTCTCACCATCATCCCCCACATAAGACAAGGAATGAATAAGCCAGCATGAATCACTTTTTAGATGATTTACAGAATTCTGCCCTTCAAAAATGCATGACAACTTCAAACAATGTCACTCATTGTTCAGTCATTTGTTCAGACACGACCAAAATGTGCATAACCCCCAAATTGCCTTTTTTATGCTCCAAGCATAACTTGGAACAGAAAAGCTCTGTCTCATGCCTAGAAATCACGGGGCCTTCAAGATAGTGATGGTGGTTAAGGAGGACTGAATTCCATGAATGAGGATTACAGAAATGTGATTACAAATCCATGGGCAACTGTAATCTGTTAGTTTCTAAAACAAAACAGAAAAAGCTAAATACTAATAGATATCAGATAGTTGAAAAAATGTTTGAAGGAAAGAAATGCTCGTTTGTTTTTTAGATCATGGAAACACTTCTCATTTTACACATTTCAAATAAATCAAATAAAGATTTTCAAATAAAGCCTGATATAGTAATTAAGGACAAAAGGGTAGCACATCCCACAAATAAGGCAAACATATCAGATTACTTTTCACATAGAGGATACACCAATGCTTTGCCACAAATGAAGCCTTTTCCAGAACATAACAGCTGATCATCATTAAAACAACCAGTCAGGAACCAAGCGCATTCGAGCATACAACCACCCAAATCACCCCTGTCAACAATCATCCAATGTGTCCATGTCAAAGTTTTACGCACACATCTATAGGAAATGTAATTTGAAAGCAGCACATTTCAGACTGCAATAATCAATTAGGTTACTCAGGGTCATTGTGTTCAGTAGCTGTTAACAGTGTCCCCTCCATTTGATGGGAACGATCTCTTAATTGCCACATAATCTTGAAGTGGCTGATGAGGTGTGATTGTCACTGCATAATATTTGGCCGCTGACACTTCAGTTTGCAGTTTTATCTTCAATTTGAAGGAACATTTTGAGCCATCAGGAATTTGATGATTTTGCTGACAGATTACCCTACATATAAATCACACCTGCAACACATAGTGTATATAGAGCATATTATACAGTACACACGATAAGATAAGACTTTATTACCCCATAGGGAATTTGTTTTTCATCATCCAGAGCATCAAAGACATGCGCCTGCACACGTGACATGGCATGTATGTTGCAGCACAGCATTTGGCACATGGCAGATAACGCTGGAACTGATGACAGTTAAGTGCCTTACTCCAGGCAGCAATGTAGCATTACAATACTGATTGCAATTTTAAGCAAATAATCAACAATTTGTAAAAGGGATGGGAGATTATAAAAAAGAAAAAAGTCTGGGAGGCTGAATGGTGTTAATGAGGGACAGGCCCAGTACTACATTATACTCAATCATTCTCAATCACACTCAATCATTTCTCTCAAGAAAGTTGAATTATAGTGTGCATGTGTGTTTGTTGTGCATGTGCTATCAGTGTACAGTTACTTGTATTTGATTGCTATAATTCAGAAGTTATTTACTGCTGCCGTGTGTGCTATTTATATGAGCGTGTTATTTAAGTTTAAATTGCTTTCAATGAGTGTCAGTTGCAACATCTTATTCTATAACGTCTTGAAGTCTGTTTCAAAAATGTCTGTTCCTTTCCAAAAGCAAATTATCCTGTGATAATTCTTGACTTTATATTGTATTCTCAACGGACGTATACTCATCACAGATAATCAAGGACAGAGAACAGACTACATCTGCTCACATGGCAGCTCCCCTGACATTTTGTTTTATTTTCCTCCTTCCACCTCCCTGTCTCCCTCTTTCTCTCTCCCTCCTTCTTTCTCTATTTTAGACATACACACATTCCCTCCCTGCTACCTATAACACAAGCGTCAGCAGGCTGGGAGTGACAGGTGAACGACGATGAAGCAGATTTGACCTTGACAACTTCAATAGGGAAGTGACAGTAATAAAAGGCTGTAGTGTGCTATTGCTGGCCCTGGGGCATCCATTAATGAATGACATGACACAGCCGTGAGATACGGGGACAGGCAGGGGGAAGGGAGGAGGGATGATGGAGGACAGGTGACAGCAGCCCACACGGCCCTCACCTCTGATGAGCTCAGCCAGCACCTCCTCGCACAACATTCAAACTCGGACACACACACACACACACACACACACACACACAGTGACATGCACTCAGACACAGATGCACACGAGCACACATACACCGTCAGACACACTCACCGTCTGCAGACACTCTTGTCAGAGAGGTGCGTCTACCGTAGAATAAATCACAAGTGATTTCATTACATTATTCATGTGCTAAGTAGACCCCACTACACCCAAGGGCGACTTACATTTTTCACCTCCCACTCACTCTGACTCTCATACCCGGATCACGTGCCAATACAAACCCCAATGACAATCCAGTTTAATCCCCTGCAATGTATTCTGGTTGTGAATCGCTGTATGGATTCATGCATGATTTACTCACACAGCACTGACAGTATGGGCATAGTCTTGGATTCTTCCAGTGTACTAGAATGGGTCGGGCTTTTCAACTGATATCAGGATAATTATAGATAATTAATTGATATGGGTGATAAGTGTCAGCCTGCTAATGGAATGCAGTACTTAACCTCTGTAATCCTTCTGTGCCCTTTACTTAGTGTCAGGATAATTAGATTATCACTGCTGATACCTTCTGCACACACACACACACACACACACCAATTTACACATATGTACTCACACACATAGATACACCTTGTACACGCACACACTTGCAAACACACTTTTCCCCAAATTCTCAGTCTTCCCCAATATGTGTTCCTATGCAGAACATGCATGCATGAAGTGTTAGTGGTATTATCTGAATCCATATATTATAAGGTATTAGTGGTATAATGGGAAACCATATGTTAGATGGTATTAGTAGTATTAATTAAAGTTCCTTCAGTCAACATCTGGATGGATGCAGCCAAACTAGGCCAAACTGGATACGACGTGATGTCCGCACAATGTTCTTCCACACCCTGCCTTGGGAGGATGGCTCCGGATAAGCAATGAATAACAGTTTAAACAGTAAAAACGGTGGGAGATTTACTGAACCTGTCAGAGGAGATATGGCAGCGCTGGGTGATATATGGCAGCAGGGAGGGCACACTGCGTAACAGGCGACTCCAGCATTTCATCTGGATTGGCAAGACACTTGTATTTCACGCCAGTCGTCCCCCCAAGGGCTGAGCTCCACCGTCTCGCATCTCTACATCACTCCTATCAACAGGGTGGGAAGCAAGACCTAATTGGCAGGTAGCAAGTTACATTCAGAGGTGAGAAGAGAGAAGAGAAAGAGAATAAGGAAGAGAGGATGTGAGCAGGTAGGGGACTCATTTTGAGAGAATTTGTGAGAATGTATTATAAGAAAGTTTCAAGGTTGAGCAATGCTGTAGTGCATTTTACATTGCATTAATATGAATTCAACAGCTTAGTAGGTGACTGTGTGCCTTGGGCTGGGTATACATGTCTGTGGCTTGAGGTTTAAGGCTAGGATTCTACTCAATTTTTTAACAGTTTTCTACTGTTGGCTACTGAGCAGCAACACCAGAGCAGTTGGGGGTTTACTGCCTTGCCCAAGGGAACCAGTAGCAGTAGTTGTTGAGGAAGGGGAGTGTGTTTCTCATTTACTTTACCCAGATTTCCCCAGCCAACCGGCAACCTGGTCACAAGCTCACCTCGGTAACCCTTAGGCTGCTGCTTCAAATTTAGAGGATTCAGATTGAACTAAACTCAGACTCAATCTGTTGGGTGTGGATGTTGACCTAAGTGCCGAGGACTCTGCTGGGAACAGACTTTAACTGGTGGGTTTGTGCAAAAGTTATAGAGCTAGGTGTCCCTACTGGAACTTTGTGACTCCAAGGAAATGTTTGGCCTTTGCAGCTAATAAATAGGGTATAGTGGCTAGGGATACCTTTTACTTACTTTGCTTGAGACATTGACACATCCTTCCAAGCTGTATGTTCATTTATCATTTATGAAATCAGTTCAGTTCAGAAACAACTGTTCCCCCTTTTCGTTGGCTGGAAAAGTAGACTGACAACAGCATTTCAATCATGACCTATCAGGTTCAGATGATGCTGAGAAGAGTAATGGAGAGGTGCCTTGGCAGGCTTTTCATAATGACTGATGTCATCTGTCGCACTTTCATTTAGTGTTCAAAGTGATGGACAAATGCCCAGACTGTGTCAAGGGACTGTGTCATCAAGATGTCTTTTTGAAGGAGTGTTTTTGGCACTTGACAAGCTGGCAGGGTGTTTCTGTCTCTCTTTTGGCCATGGTGGAGCAAGGAGATCAATTATGATTGGTTTCTCAGCAAGCAGCCGAGCTGCAAGATTGACTTGGTAATGTGTGTTGACATGGAGATCAACTGAGGCTGCTCATGCAGCTGCTATTAATGAGGCACAAAATAACAACTGTTTGTTAGCTAGTGGCTGTGCAAATTCTCATTCCCTCTCATTAAGCACAACACCCACTCATGGGAGCGCTTGTATGGCAACACACTAGACTTCTGCATCAAACTAGCTCTGACTCATTTGTTTCAGTGGAAGTGAGCAAAACCAGTTTCATGCTTAGTCAAACCTCAACCTGTGTGTATATATATATATATACACACACATATATATATATTTTCAGTAAAGAATCGAATTTTCAGCATATGACTATTCTTTTCTCATGGATTCACAAATTCTCATGTTAATTAATTGGTGTTATAGGATTTCATGGTTCCATTAACTGTACCTTCATCAAGCCAGTTTGGATTTTGTACCATCAGCATTTATTTATGCAGGTTTATATAACAAGAGACTGCAATGATATCCTACATTTAAAAATTGTCCAAAACACCTTATAAAAGATCATAATAAAACAGAAGAACTTCCCACCCACTCAAGTCCCAGCGGGGTTAAAATGCCCCCGTTGTTTCCTACATAGGAAGTGTTTAGACGCACCAAAGGCTATAAAGTGAACGATGCAGATGCGCTGCTTCTTCATGTAATACTGGTACCTCCACTGTCTGTGTGTAGATGATGAGCTCCATAGGAGCCTGGTTGGCATCCAGTGCTTGCTCCAGCTCATTCATCAAAAGGACCAGTGCTCTTGTGAGTGAGAAGATTTATACACCATGGAAGAGAGGTGGAGAATTAGCCCAGATTTATGGGCACAGACTGCAATGGCAAGATACTGGCAGCTGCTACTTGACATTTGAACAGAGAACGTGAAAGAGAATTGAAGAGAGAAGGAACAGGAAAGTGGAACAACAGCGAGGTGGAAAAGGACTGAGGAATGAATGGAATGAGAGTTAGCCGAGGATGAAAAAATGGCCTTAATTCAAGGACAAATTTTGTAATGTAAGATTTTTGTCTGTTGGATTATATTTCTTTTTGATCTACAGAACCGTGTTGCTGTAGTTGTTGGAGAGAGGAGAGGGGTCCCTTTTCTCCTATCAGAATCAACCGTAAATGGTTGAACATACACAAGTAGTTTTGGATTTCTGTCAGTACAATATATAAAAATCAAATTGTTATAAATATGTGCTAAATTACCCAATTCTCAATGGTTTAGTGTGTACTAACATAATAAAATGTATTGTAAAATCAAAATCACTGATATCAAAATGACTATTGTGAGCTACAATAGAAAATTGGTGCTATTTGAGTGTGATTGCGGTCCACAGCTGCATCTTTTCCTTTGCTTATTTATTTATTTTTTTGGGGGGGGATTTTTTTGAATCCCACTTCACTGGGCAACAGGCCTTTTCAATGACAAGTTGAAGGGCAGCTGTTTGAGTGAACTCAGCATTGATCTGTGTTTCTTTAGTCAATATATTTACATTTATGTTTATGGTATAGCAGAATATTATTTTATCATTATAAAGGTTATGAAGGATTGAAGGGTTCAAGGGAACCAATTCTGTAAAATTAAAATAGTTTAAAAGGAATTAGTGCAGATGCAAAAAAGTAGGTAAGTAGAATCAGGCAGGGAAATAATTGGATATGAAGTTAACCAATCAAATGTCAGATATTTGGGAAGGAGTTTATGTGTTACTGCCATAAATACAGGTGAGAAACCTGGTCAGTTTATTGTTAGCCATGTAGGTGATAGAACAACACTATGCTGTGATCTAAGGAGACCTCAGAGGACCTCAGGAAACGAGTAATGAGTGAGCATCAGTGGGGAAGTTTATAAAGTCATATCAAAAAGATCTGGGCTCCATCAATCCGCTGTGAGACAAATAATATACAAATGGAGAGAATTTAACGTGACAGAGACTCTGCCTATTACCCAGAGCTGTGACTGTGACTGACCAACAAAATGATCCTAAGCATTCAAGGAAACCTACTAAAGAATGGCTCAGGAAGAAGAAGTATAGTGTTTTGGAATGGCCAGATCAAAGTGACACATCCTGACCTAAATCCAACTGCGTTGCTATAGCAGAACCTGAAGTAGCTGTTCATGCTAGCTCAATACCTCAAACCTCACTGTGTTGGCCGAGTTCTCAGGGAAGATGCCAGAGACTGATCAGTGGCTATAGTAGATGTTTACTCCAAGTCATCGCTGCTAAATATATCACTATATATTACTATATATATTACTATAAGTGTGTGTGTACAATATAAAGAAGGCAATGTTATCAGTCCAACGCATTAATGATGAAAAAAAAGTCACTGTGTGAAGAGCTGTTCCCGGTTCGTATGACTGTAATTCCTAGACAGTGGTGGGGCCTGACTGTACACTTTTGAGGCAGCTGAAGCCCCTCTTGCTGGGGGGTTGAAGGAATGATTGTATAGACTGATGGAGGCTACTGCATCAACAGGAGACAATAGCTGACTCTCCTCTCTTACTGCTTGATGGGGAAAATATATCTGCACCTAGAATGTGCACAGTCTATTAGATCCAAGACTGTCGTCAACTAAAAGGCAACCACAGGCCTCCTTAATGGTTAATGTTTAATGGACTCAGAGGACATGATTGTACATTGGCACTGTATCAAATTTATGGAACACCCATATTCAATAGCACAGAAAAAGGCTGGGTTCTGGACTTCTAATGACAAAAATGACCTCTACCATAAGTGCATGTCTGCTGAAATCACTGCAGCTGCCCAATTTCAAACACTATGCACTGACGTCACAAGGACACTAATTATGTTTCTGACATAATCACTTCATGAGAGCTCTCTATGATTAGCTCAAGTGCCTTCTCTAATGAAAATGATGACTTGCTTTGTTAACCTTGTGTGGCTTTAACACTCAGGTGTTAAGCAGTGGAGGACATGGGCTGCATGCTGAAAATGAAAGACTATATCAACAATAAGGTTACCCTTAGCCTCAACAGCTCCATCAAACCTCATCCATTTTGATGCCGTTATAACTGGGTTATGGTTGGATGTACTTTACAGCCGACTTTATTGTTGCTTTATGAAAATCAATATGTCATTTTATGGCAAATCTTACAAATTGTGTCAATAAACTCTTAACAGGTCATCTAATCTGCCATGGCCAATTAGATTAGAAAAGAGGAAAGGAGCAATGTTTCAAGCCTCATTTGCAGGACAGGATTCTAATGTTTTAAGCTCTCTCTGGTGGAAACAATTTCACAATGATAGTCAGTAAAAGCTCTGGCAAAATATCTGTGTGAATCCTCTTTGCCATTACTCAGTCAAAATTTGTTTGATATTTTAAAACCACAAGCTACCTCATATATTTGTTGGTTTCTAGAAATTGATTTACAGTTCTAGTTAGGATTATTAGCACCCTTGCTTTTTATGCAGACAATGTACAATATCGTCTGAAATAATTGGAAAATGAAACAACTTTTGGTCTTCATATGTTCATCATTTTTATTTAACAGCACAGGATCAAACTAATACAAATAAAAAAAAATCTTTTATGGCTTCAAAATTGTCGCCATAGCCATGATTATTAGTACCATTTTCTAATACTTAGTTGGACAGCCTTTGGCAATGAGAACTGCTTCCAAATATTTCTTGTAATCATCAATAAACGTCCTGCACCTTTCTGTTGGCAGGTTCTCTCACACTTTTCAATTGCAAGCCGCTCCAGTTTTTCAGTGTTTGAAGTATGCCTTTGACCAACTGCACATTTCTCAATTCTCAATGGTTCTCAATGGGACTGAGATCAGGACTCATCACTGGCCACACGTTTTCTCTTGAACCATTCCTGGGTGCTTTTGGATGTGTGTTTTGGGTCATTGTCCTGTTAAAGGACTCATTTTTCTGACACTGGGTAGCACATTTTGCTCCAAATTGCCTTGGTAATCTTCTGATTTCATGATGCCTTTAATACATTCAAGATGTCCAGTACCGGGCCGAGGCAGCAAAGCAGTCCCACAGCATCATGGAACCTCCACCGTATTTGACTGTAGGTAGGTTACGCTTTTCTTTAAAAGCTTCATTTTGTTGTCTGCAAACATAGCGCTGCTCTGCATTGCCAAAGAGCTCTAATTTGGTTTCATCGGACCACAGAACTTTTCCCCAGAAGGATTTAGGTTGGTCCAGGTGGGTCTTGGCAAAGATCAGGCCTTCTCTTTGTTGTTGTGTTTCTCTTTCAGTAGTGGGGCCTTCTGTGGCCTCCGATCATGAACCCTTGTTGGTTCAGTGTCCGGTGTATAGTATGATCTGAAACCATTACCCCAGACCTCTCCAGGTAAGCCTTGAGACCATTGGATGTCATGCAAGGTGTTTTCAAGATTGGTTTTCCTCTTACCACCACGTCCTGAGAGATTCTTAACAATTCCATGAGCAGCAAACTTTGTGAACTGTGGAAAGAGGAATACCATGGTCTCTTTATGTTTGTTTGGTGGTAATAATTTTTCTGATATCCTCAGACAGTTCTTTTCCCTTCACCATTTCTATAGATGACCATGGAAGCAGAACAGAACAGTTTTATCACTTTAAAATGGATAATTAGTTCTTTTATACCATGTGGGAACATGTAACCTGTCACAGATGAGTTGAATTACACTGCAAATGAGAATCTATTTCCTTCAACACAATTGATTTGAATTGTTCCAAAGGGTGCCAATAATCATGGCCATGGCCACTTTTCAATTTTTCAAACCATAAAAGATTTAATTCATGATTTAATGATTGATTTAATTTGATCATATGCTGTTGATAGATCGATAGATGCCTGAAGACAGAAAGTTGTTTCAATTTGAAAATTATTTCGGAAGTCATTAAGTGTAAATTGCTCTAGTTAACATTAGACACTCAAGGCAAGTTAATATAATAACATATGTCTTGACTTGCCATGTTATTTGTAAAGAGTGTGTCACGTCTGATTATACAGTCATCTCATTCCTGCTGTGATAGTGGTGGCAATAAGAAGGAGAAGGCACGAGGCTTCCTTTTTGTACAGACCTACTGCTGTGCTTTCTAGACAGCCTAAACAAAGCTAGCCTCTCATGAGGGAACTCCAGCTCTGCCACATTCATTTACATTATACTACAGCACAAAACTCCTGCAAACTCTACATAAATCACTATGTCACTGCTTAGCTATTTGGGCAACTCAATTGGCTTAGGTTTAGCTTGCTAATATAGTATAATGGCATACATACTACAATCAGTCAAAGTCGTTGATCTCACTACAAGCATTCTGCCCCATAATTCACCATGTTGAAAATATAGCCATGCAGACCAAGCAAACAAAAGTTCTATCCTTGTGGGATGAACAAAGTCAGCTCAAGAATACTATTTTTGTGTTTAATATTCTCTCTGTTAGCTGTGAATATACCACGGTTGCTTTTGGAAGTCATTAAGCCTCAAAATCTTCACACTTTGTTAAACTCACTGGGGCTCTCAAGGGGCTCTTGTCACCTTGCCTTCTGTATTACTTATGGACATTCTGTAGCAGTGCCAAAGCACAATGTAGGCTGTAATGAACAACTGAAAAGAGATACCAAGTTCACAGAAACCTTTAGCTTAATGTTATTAAAACCAATATATGGATTCTTCCCTGTTGACTGGATTCTGTTTTGGACTGAGCAGGTACATTGGAACAGGATCTTATACACAGGAGACTTGGGGTGGAGTGACAGCTATAAGAGTTTTTTATATGGTAGGGAGGAAATTTCACATGCTAAAGCCGGTGTGAAATTGCAAGAGACCTCTGGCTTCTGTATCTTATTCATTTCACCTAATCTCCAATGTGCTCAGGGTGTTTCGTAATGCCATGATATACCATGGCAGGGTTTATGGGCTCAAGGATTTAGCAGAGAGTGATGTGATCAGCCAAAGGCACAATGTAGAACTAGTGGGGAAAATAATTTTGCTCTGCATGTAAATAGCTCCTTTAATTACCTTCCAGCAGCTGAGTATGGAGATGACAAAGATGACCTTTATTGACTGATGATCTAAAATTATCAAGGATACGCTCTCTAATTCTTCTCCCTTTCACTTTTAATATGTTCATCATCACTCAGTTTTTGATTGCAATGATCTCAAGTGTCTGGATTGTTGAACTGTTTTTCATGTGCAAGGACCAGAAATAAGAACCACAACTCTACAGTTAATCAGACGTATTGTGGTAAAAGTTGATTGTTTCACAATCAATGTTGCATCTACCTACAGTTTCTCTAGTCATTTCTGTGTGTCATTATTGGTCCCAAAACACTCGCTTTCCACACTCTTTCTGTATGTCAAAACAACCATAAGGAATTGATGTTGTTTTTACACTGTAGATGGCTAGCTATCACAGCATCATCCTAGCTATCAGCTGCTCAGAGGGAGCCTCCACGGCATGCTTCCTGCTAAGTGAGAGGGAGGACAGAGAGATGAAACACTATTTCTACCGGCAGTGTTTTCTCCTGAAAGCTCATTCTAAACAAGCACTTGGAGAGGAAGCTGAAACATTAAATCGCCACATCAGTCTGGAGAAGGTCACAGGGAGTGACACATGAGGGAGAAATGGTTAGGAGTATAAAATAGAACACAGCAATTACCAAACAAATGTCAAATGTCAAGCAGCAGAGTGGGTTTATAGAAAACAATGTTTTGAAGGCATGAAGTCTTGGAAAGACTTACCCCTGCAGTGGATGTTTACAGCGTAATGCTCAGACATAATGTAATTGGTTAATTCTGTATTGGCTATCAAGTGAAATGTGTGTGCATGCGTATGTATACCAATTCAAGTGTTCATTTTGTCAGAGTAAGGTGGACAGAAATTGCCTTAGGCAAAGCATATAATCAATCCCAATGATGTTGCATCTTTCAGGTGGTGCAATTTCTCTGACAACTTGAATCAAATGCGTGCTTCACATCTTCACTTTAAGGCATTCAATATCCAGACGTTTCTTGGGGCAAAATACTACAGTGGAAGATCAATGCAAAATGACTGGAAAATTGCTTATGATATTTCCATCAAAGTGAAACTGGAGGAGCTCCAATTATGATAGACATTGAAGGCAATATTCCTAAATGAGTATGTTGCCTCTTGGGATAATAATTGTACAATGTTATTTATTTATATTTATTGATAGTATTAAAATAGTTTATTATCAATAAATACTTGAACTAGCTACAGGTATTCATTAAATCTGATATGCTATTGTTTAAAAGATTATCTACAGCTCTTCTTGCTATGGTGAAGTATTTCAGATGCTAACGATAACTTAGGGCTTCCATTTGCTATTAAAGAGAAAATATTGGAAGATGTAAAAACATTCAAATTCAGTTTTTTTAGTAGAGAGGAAACATAGAGCCAAGGGAGAGATATGATGCTCACCACTGATTTCTTTGCTCAGGAGCAGTTTTGTATCTCATAGCAGCAGTTTGGTCATATTTTTCATGTTTCAATTTGCAGTTGTGTTTTACAACTGTCTCAAGGAGAACGCTGTGTGAGATGATCTGTTACTGGCTAGAAATCAGATTTTCTCTAGCAGACATTATATATCCGTCTTCAAGACTGATGATACAACATCGTGGTATGTGTGTGTGTGTGTGTGTGTGTATGTGTGTGCGTGTGTGTGCTTGCACTTATTCATCTAAGGAGGGAACATCCCCATCGGAAAATCAACAACAGCAACATCAAATGAAATCAAATGAAATCACATTTTATTTGTACAGCCCTCAATCACGGTTGCACTCTCAAAGGGCTTCACAGTGCCCAAAGTGTGAAAACAATAAATGGTGGTACACCCCCCAGCCTTGGACCCTCACGGAGTACAAGGAAAAAACCCCACAAACTCTTTCAGGAAAAAAAATGGAAGAAACCTTGGGAAGGGCTACTCAGAGAGGGATCCCCCTACCAGCAGCAGCAGCAGCAGCATCTACAGAGGACCACAGAGGACAAGGAGCTGGGCTGGAGTGAATGGCTGGGTTATTTGCATGATTTAAAAAAATAGAACAGGGTAATTTCACTCTTTATACCCATAGATGTCTAATAGATAAAATAAAGATTGGTATTTCAATGATTGGTTTCCCTTTGCACTGTGCATGCCTGCATGCTTAAGGGCCAGCCTCAACTGAAGCCCATTTCAAATCAAGCGGTCCGATGGAGAGGCACCATTTCAAAGACCATGGTGCATTCCCCATCTCCCAGCCCACCGTGTGTATTTATTATATTTAGCTGTGAGGCTAGCATGGAGGCTGTTAATGACCCTGAGCGTAGCGAAACAACAACCAGTTTGACTACATGTTGAACATCCAGATTCTCGTGTTGAAAGATTCTTGTGTTGAAAGATTCTCATGTTGAAAGATTCTCGTGTTGAAAGATTCTCGTGTTGAAAGATTCTCATGTTAAAAGATTCTCGTGTTGAAAGATTCTCATGTTGAAAGATTGGTAAAGATCCAGATAATTGCATGCTGAATGATTCTCTAAATGCTATTATGTCCCATTTAAGTGAATGCTACAACAGTTGTCCAAGGTTAAAAGGGCTTTAGAATGAAACTGAAGATTT
>CABFOQ010015792.1:1425-17889 GCA_900660455.1 Gephyroberyx darwinii | reverse complement strand
GTGTATGCTAGGGTGTCCATAATACTGAAACGGAGCGGATGAGATCGAGAGATTTTGAACCAGTAGCCTTATGTTGTTATTTAGCCTTTCTGAGGCTATTGCATGGTTAAATCAATGAATTTTATTTTATGAAAAAACTGCCCCCTCAGTCACTTCATCCTGGCCGGGCCCGGTAAAATAATCAATAAAATAAGAGTTAAGAGAATGCCTTTGTATAAAAATAGGTTTTAAGTTGTGACTTAACAGATAAAAGTGAATTCAGACCCCAAACCCTGTGAAAGCACTTATAACAATATGTTTTTAAGAGGACTGAGCTTTATTTCGTGATCTCCCCATCGGGCGTCGCTGATTCCCGTGTCTGAAAAACTTTGCGGTGGGCTCTACGCATGGGTGAAAGGATGCGTAGAAGTGCGCACCTTTCACCGCATAGAATTTCTTTAGAAATCCCGACGTTTGCGGTGAAAGATGCGTTCGCACATTTCACCCCAGTTAACGCAACTTTTTTGTGCGTAGAAACCTTTATAAATGAGGCCCCAGGTCAGTAGCAGGAAAAAGCGCTACAGAACGATGGGGACTTGGCCTCACCTGTGACCGATACAAACTCAGCACTAGAGCCTATTTAACCTGCTACTCTCCCAGAGACACTGACAGCTCTGAGGAAGACAGAACAGCCACTACCTATCCTACTCTGTTGCCCCAGCGGTTGGCGACAAGGGCTTTGGAGTGACAGCGAGTACTCGGCTTCATTACAATTAATTGCCTCTAGAGAATTCAAAGGAATGACCGGACGAACGCTCACTACCTCTCTCACCCTCGCTTCTCCTGACGCCACCAGCACACCCATAAGCACACCCATCCCTGGGAACCTGATAAGACCTCACCACTCTGTTTGATTTGTCTGATTTATCTACAGTTTTATCCCTCGCCCTGCCCCAGAGACATACTAATAAAGCATTTTTTTTTTTTTGTTCTATGTCAAATCACTTGATTGATTGCTTATTTCACTGTGAAATCAAGCTCTCTCACTCCCAGGTTGACACACTCTAAACGAAGTCTATGGCTCTTTAGTTTTCCTGATCTATCATGTCTAGGCCATGATCAAACGCCCACTTTAACGATTCCAAAATCCAGTGAAAAGGTACAGTAAGATCAGCTATGTCCCGAAGAAACGACATTTTAAAAAATTCTTTGCAAGCAGGATATTACACAACAGTCAGCATTAATCAAGTGACTGTGAGTACCCAGGGAAACAATACAACAGAATAAAGGTCGCTTGTGTATATACTCTGTAACATTCTGAAAAACTTTTTCCCGAGAGTTGTTCATGTTCACAAATAATGATGGGATATAGGCTGCACCATAGTAATAACAGCAATTCTTCAATTGATTGGTGTTCCCTTTTAACGACTGTACAAGGGGTAATACAGGGTAACCAAAATATGGTGGCAGATCGCTTGCGGTTATTGCATTCCTGGTAAAGAATTTAATGTCACAAAACAAGCAGATAACAAAAAGGTAATAATAATGGGCTTTATAGCTGATCTGTCTCCGTCGTATCTCTGTCTGCCTGGTGTCAAGTCGATAGTGAGCACGAGTCGCGGAGAGGATGAGAAGAGGAGCAGATATAGCCTAGCCTATAGAGGACTGATAACAGATTGCATATGAAGAATAACGATACTGGTCTGTCTGTCAACCAACTAGCAGTCACTACCACTTCCCTTAGGACACATTAAAAACCTACACTGGGTAACATTTTGGTTTTGCAGTTAATGTAGCACTTATTTTCCCCAAATTCCCTATCTGTTCAAGACAACAACTACTAAAACCAGGGTTAGGTACTGTTGTAGATGGCCTATTTGAAAATGAAGCTACTTCAGTACTCAGCACAGTACAGTACAAGGTTGTCGGCCATTTGATTTTAAAGAATACTCTCCTGCATGGTCATATCATGCATGTAGCAAGAGCTTGTAAACGGTTGCATTGAGGAACATGCCTGTCACAACAAAGCCAATATTTGGAGTGGAAATCCACACCCTAATACTGCCAAAATAGCTTCAATATTATTGACATTGGCTAGACACCATGGAACTAGATTTGAATGAAGCCATGTCAAGATTATTTATATAGCCATTTATCACAAACAAGCCTCAAAGGACTAACTAGGCCAGGCTGATAGACAATCAGATTTATGGCACAATCAAGTCTCGATGTGAATGTAAATAATTTCCTTGGTGTTAGGATGTGGTGCAGACCTGGGGGGCTTCTTAATGCAATGATCTTTGTCTTTCTTTTATGTTCATTTGTATTGTTATGATATAGACATCACATGCAGTTTCTGCTCTGCTTTCTACAGCATTTTCTAACGTTAAGAAAAATTGTATGCAAAATATAGCTTTCCGCTTCTTTGTAGTATTACTATCATTATTACTACTACTACTGCAATTATTTCATGTTGTTAACCATGATCAACCAAAGGATAGTTTTACTATCTATCTATCATCTCAGTAAAACTAAGACAACACAAAACATTTAAAGTTAACAAAAGTGCTGCCTACACACAAATGGGCTTCAGTGCTCAAAAAATACAGTTCAAACATCATCAAACAGCAGTGTCAGCAAAAAACAAAAACAAATGGAGAGACGTGCATGAATAGCTTCCCAATGCATTTTAAAATGTACTGTAAATACTGCAAAGCAAGTTAATGCATCTTCAAAAAAAAAAAAGAAGCAAGGCCTTTTTATTCTATGCTCACAAAGAGGCACGCCTGTTATTAGCGGGGCCAAAACCCCTGCACGCAGCACCGGTTTCCAAATGGTCACGAACATTTATCAAGGTGCCATATACACTGCAGGTGCATATCAAAGTGCTAACAGGAAAGCCAGGAGAAGGATGTGTTAATGTGGGTTAAAGATGCCTCACTACCCGCAGTCTCTTAGCAGAGGCAAGTCAGCATCTTCTCCACACGCCAAAGCCCAGAATAGTCTCACAGGCTGACAAACTGGTCTAACCTGGCGAGGGATATCCGTCCTGGTAGCAGGTGTGGCTATGAAGTTACAGCTAGCCGTTAAGGCTAGCTTGTTTTATAAGGTTAGCTTGTTTTATAACGCTAGCTTGTTTTATAACGTTAGCTCGAGTTTTCCTGTCAAATAAAAACAGAGCAGGCCACCAAGCACCGCAGGCTCGGCTTCCCGTGATGCATACATAACAAAGTCATGTTTACCTACCGATATTTTTAACTGCGTTGAAACTTTAATGGCTTGTAGGTTACCACGTGTGTCCACATCTGTTCAACAACAACATCTGATACGTTCGAGAGTCCAGAGCTGCTGCGGCTCCTGTGGCGGTGATAAAACTGATTCCTTATTGATTTCACCAATTAAATACACTTAAGACGTGAAGGGGAGATGAAGGTGACAGGGAGGAAACGGTTAAAAGGGTTTTTAGTTCCCTTGATAATCATGGACATGGATTGGGTATAACGGGTTGCAACTCAACAGTAACAGTAGCTCTAATATTTTGTAAAAGTTTACCCAAACAAAAATGAGCCACTAAATTTTCAAGTGTTTTTTTCTCCACAAGTACATTGATTTGCCAAGGGGATTCACTAGCTTTTCTTTTTCTCCACACAAATGTGAATATTTTGAAGCAACAAATTAAATCTTTTTATATTAAAATAGCACATTAAATTTATTCTCCTAACTAATGTGATTAAATTCGTAATTTGTGTTGTGCATGTAGACTACTAACAATGTGTCAACGCCATTGCATGTAGAGTAACAAGCAACTTTTGCCTTGCCTATCAGTTGCAGGTGTGAACAGCAGGGGCGAATGTGGCGTTCAGGTCGTATCGGGAACGGGAGCTGATCTCTTGTTACAACTTGAAAGAGTTTAGGTGTTTAAAGTCGATTGATTGTATTAGTGTCACTATAACTGATAATCTTTATTTGTATTACCTTGGACTGCTGATTCCCTGCCATGTTTACCGCTTGCAGTTGTTTATTTTTGACACCCTCAAAAAATTCACACATGACCTGTAATTATCACTAGGAGACTGACGGGAAAATTGTTTTCCCAGGCAGCAGCTCATATTTATTTGTGACGTGAGCAGCATGAGAGTCACCTGTCTTGACAGGTGGTGTAATTGAAACCTTTGGCTAAACCACAAATGGGAATACAGTGCATTGGTGCATTGAAGTACATGCATCAAAAATGCGATTATAGTAACATATGTGCAGTACTCCAATTCTATTTGCATTAATAGACACCAGTTAGGACGTATACACCTTAGTTGCATTGTTTGAACTGTCGTTAAGTTGTGCATGTGCCCAGCTCATCCTGTTATGTGGAAGTCCAAGGGAAGTGTAGTCTGTATTAGGCTAGACCAAGATCGAGGGCGGCATCATAATGGTGACATTTAAAAAAAAAAAAAAACTCTTAAAAAACCTTGAAGGGTTTGGAGGGTGGATTTGTCAGAATAACTGATCACGTTTGTACCCTCTGGAAAAAACTCAAGGCTGCATACTACAGAGCTCAAGAGAAAATCTCAGCCAGTGGCTCTATCCCATACACACTCCCTCACTTTGACCGCCTTAATGAAATTTAATTCATTCTTTTAGCAATAACCCCCTCAACTCCCGCAGTTTCACTCGAGTAAACAGGATTGTTATGGGGAGTTGTCAAATTATGGATTTGTGTAGGTGGCCTAATTGGACTATTGCCTTGCTCATAGTATTGACAATAGTCACATCATTTTGCACACGTACACATAGCCACTGCATCGATCGCCTGGATCTTTGAAGGCGTTATAGGTCTGTGATCGACTCTTCATTAACACTGTATCATCAATGAGAAGTGATCAGTCTGCAGGTTGATTGATTCCAGATTTGATGTAGGACCAACTTCTATCAATCTAGTCAACTCACATGGAGACATTTCACAAGGCCCTTAGATAAGTCTAAAGACATCTTGTTCTGTATTGTTGGTCAGAAAACGATTGTATACTGGAGAATGTAGTACTGTAACCTATTGCAACTCAGGCCAGTTCCTTACTATTCTTATTTACATGTAGGAAGCATAGGACATGGTGAATGTTCCTCTGAGTGTATATTTTTCCATGGAAAGCTCAGGAATTAGCTCTTGGTGCTACAAAGGCCAGTCCTATATGAGACAGATGTGGGGACCTTGTCAGTACTGTGGAGTTGTGCCACCCTCTTGTCTGACTTCTCTACCCCCCCCTCCCTATCTGTGACCTGGCTGTTTCAAACAAGGCAGGTCATCAGGCCAAGGCGGATAAACGGTAGCTTGTCGAAAGGAGAGGCTAAAAGGCAAGAGGGGCCAGATAGATAGGAGGCCAGCAGAGAAGTGGCTCAACCCAGATATAGATAGATAGTTTATTTTGGACATATTAAAAGACAAGTAAGAGAGAAACAAAATAACTAATAATGTTGACAGTAAATTTATACAACAGATTCTCACTAAACAACATAAATAGTCGGAAAAGGGTGTAGGCTGAAGCTACAGCTTATAATGCCGACCCTTCTAACCACACATCATAAAACAAAACAACACAAAAACAACTCGCAATAGAGAACTGCAGATGCTTTGGAGTGCTGAGTATGGTATTATTGATATACAACAAAATCTAAAGGAAACCACATGCTTCCAGAGAATGGTGTATTTACCAATAACACATTTTTATTGGAGTGAAAGTGCAACGTATTTACTCAGCCAAGTGTTGTGTCTCCCAGCTATCTCCATGTTGCCCCCCACTCCCAACACCTCCACACACACATACACTCGAATGTCTGACTCACCGCACAGAATTTGAATGTCTTTGATTGGTATCAATTGCACGTGGGTGTTCATCTTCACCCTATACATCCTGTCAATAAGGTATTTAGTGCATTTGCTGTCAGATAAACCATCAAGTTGATTAGGCATCTAGCCACATGTGAATTATAGTGTATGCACACACACACACACACACACATACATACACACAAGCGTACATGCTAGGGCCAGACTACCTGCTGATTATTAGGCTTTCCAAGACATATCAGTATATATCACACTGATGATGTACTCATAATGTACACCACCATCATCATTACTAGCCCCACAAATGACCCTATTAGCAACTTACCAGTTTCGGCGGTTTCCTACAACACACTGGTGTGATTATAGCTGGTGATGCCATTACCGAGTGTCTCCAGCCATGCCAAGCATTAGAGAATGACAGTGCAATTGCATGCTTTGTATTCACCCGGCTCAGCTCAGCTTGTTTCATACGCCGCATGCATCGCTGGCCACTCCACAGTGTCAGGCTTCTGCTGCTGATTTGGAACTTGCACAGTTGCTGAACATGACCAGTGCTTTAGTGGCTCGAAAAGTACATACCTCAACTGTCCATTTCTTAACTTGATGTGGTTCTCTGTGTGTGTGTGTGATAGATAGATAGATAGCTAGATAGCTAGATAGCTAGATAGATAGATAGATAGATAGATAGATAGATAGATAGATAGATAGATAGATTGGCTGTGCGAGTGGATTCACATTTTTGTGTCTATGTTGAGTATTTTCATAGTTGTGAGCTCTACCATAATTGCATTTACTTGCTCTATTGCTCTCATAGCCTCTCTAGCCTAACTCTCTTTTGTGTGTGTGTGTGTGTGTGTGCATGTGTGTGCATGGATAAGCTAGTTTGACATAGATACCCATATCTTTATGTGCACACACAGCCACCCTGCACCCACTGATGCAGTCATGGCAGCCAATTCTCTTGTCGCGTTAACCCTGTTCCTGTTTTATTGATTGTTCATTCCATCACTCGGTGCCCACAGAGCTAATCAATCTAGAGAATTTCACTGATGTCAACCAATAACATACATCCCAGCCAAGGGCACCCCTCCTCTCTCCCGTCTTGTCCCTGATGTCGTATACAGTTGCCAGTTTATGTCATTTTCCACACGGTGACAGATGGAGGAGAAAATCTGCCATCAAAAATCATTGACTGCTACACTCCCCTTCATGTATTATCTCGGACTGGGAGTGTGGAAAGTCTTTGAAGATATGCAAATATACATGCAAACACACGTGCACACACACACACACACACACACACATCACTTTTGTCTGTCTTTGAGAGACTGGGGATATAAGTGCCAAGCTGTCTGTTTGGCTGTGGTTCATCTGTTATGAACCGCTGAAATATGCAGTCTGGCGTTAGTGTCCCCATGGAGAAGGGAAGTGCTAACTGTAAATAGAAGACATTTGTCCCAGTAATTACAACACCTCTATCAAAAACATGTAAATGGGCCAAACATTCTCACATAGTGTGTGTGTGTGTGCATGTCTTAGTGTTTGAGGTGAGTGAGTGGGCTATATTTGTGAGTTGTTGTTGTCAGAGTGCAGCGAGATAGTCCCCTCAGCATCCCGAAGCTAATCCTAGCAGGATAATTGACTAGCTCTCTCTCTCTCTTTGTCTCTTCTCCTCTGCAATGTGATTCAAACAAATCGCATCCACATATCATGAAATGGCTTGGATATTCTGAACGACTCAAATCAGTGGCACGGGAATAGCAGTCTGTATGCACTTGGTATCGCCGTGGAGAAGATGGGTAGCTAAAGGTTATTTTTTTCTGAAATATGACTTATCTACATGCCACAGAATGGCTCACAGGAAATATTTATCGAGAAGATCGCAGACAAGCTCATCTCAGACAGGAAGTTGTACCTAAGTGTCGCAGGAATGATAGATAGGTAGATATCTATTTAGAACAACTCAAAACAGGAACATCAAACTGAATTCTTGCAGAAGGGAACTGCTTCATCTTGCCTACATGTCACAACCCCTGTGCAGGCGACACAGAACAGCTGGGAATGTAACAGGCACACGTTCAGTTGCAACAGCGCGCATGAACCCGCACAACAAAAACAGTGTTGATGTGTTAATGTCAGTGTTAATGTGGTGAAACAGTGTTTAATGAGTAGAGAAGATGACTCCTGAGTCCTGTGAATCTAAGTAGTTACTTAGTCTGTTGGTTTTTTATACTACCTAATAATAAACAAGTTAACAAACACGGCTGTGAAAGCCTTGAGACAGCATGAGAGATTCTTCAAACACAAGAGTTAAACACGGATAGACTATAGAGAGTGTGATTAGAAATAAATCTCTCTTTCCTTCTGCAGTGCTGGATGCTCTCACCCTCACGTGGAACCCACATTTGCATCAATGAAGGCCAAACTCAGAACTCAGAAGCAGCGGGAAGCAACTGTGGAGTGATGCCTGAAAACTAAAATCAGGTGACTAAATGTTTGATGGGCCCAGCATGTTTTGCCTGGAAGGAGCCACAGACTTGTGTGATCACATTGTTTCCCCCCCAGAATTTTGTTAAGGCTTAATATAGAAAGAGATATGACACACATACGCCGATAACAGTGAAAGGAGGAGAAAAAGGTCATTCTCAACCCTTTCCCATCCCAGGAGATCATCAGCCCCACATATCGTACACATATATTTTCTTTAATAATTACATTTAAGTATCTTCACAGTTGTCTGTGTCCAAGACATAGCACCCAAACGGCTAGCCTTGTATATGATAGCAAGGAAGGAAGAGAGGTTTTGAAATAGAAGTATTTATTTGATAAGCACCATCCCTCACTTTTACTCATAGTTTCCCGTTCAATTAAATAAATCTTGAATTTTATGTTCCTGTGATATATTGTGTCATTTTAAGCTTTCTAGCATCAAGTGATGTTTCACAATAACTTTAATGTGATTTAGATCTAATGTAATCTATTCTAATCTAATCTAATCTCATTTGTGTCATAGTGGCGTATCTAATTGTGTAATTTATTGGAAAAAAGTGCAACCACTGTACAGTACCACAATAAATTAACTATTGAATCCTCTCCTGAACAAAATCTACCAACTGGACAATTTTCTATATGTATTCTCTATATATGGAAAACAGAACTGGGTGGAATAGGAGTGTCTAGTACAGTATGTCCCAACTTGATTGAATTTTAGGTTTGCATTTGCAGGTTTGCAGGTTGCATTTTTAAATTATTATGTTCAATGTAATGTTTATGTATTGATTTGTTCATTTTCATTAATCCAATTCGTCGAAGGACTACTGCAGACATCGGCAGAAATCAAACTACCGATTGAAATGTCATACAGCACAGCGTCAAGAATGTGAAAGAACAAAACATTCACGACACTGAGTGATCTTGAGGAAAGAAAATAACAAGCTGTGACACAGATTTGGAAAGTTTGAACAAGAATGAAAGTTAATTTCATCATCGCCATCGCAGAATAGAAGTTTACAGTAGATATGATTGTGATGGAGGCCGTCTGCAGGCGGGGTCGTGTGCAGAACCACTGTACTGTGTGGCTCGCAAAGGGACGTGACACTTCCACATCCAAACAGCACGTCCTGTTCTACTTTTGTGCCAAAAGTGAACACATACAGACAAACACACACACACACACACACACACACACACACACACACGGAAGGTCCGCCATACTATCCTGCTCTACTCCCTCTTGTCAAATACATGTCAACAAACCCTCCTTATTCTCAGAACAGCTTCTCTCTCTCTCTCTCTCTCTCTCTCTCTCTCTCTCTCTTTCTATCAATTTTCAATTCAATTTAACAAGCTTTATTGGCATGAATGTTTAAAACAGTATTGCCAATGTAATGAAATGTATGAAACAATCAATGTAAATTAAAGTTAAGTTAATTAAACAAAAACAGACCAAATCCATGTCTCTCTTTCTATGTGTGTGTCTCTCTCTCTCTCTCACACACACACACACACACACACACACACAGAAGAACACACCAGAGAGGATTCAGGAGCACGTTCACTATGGATCAATGGATGAAAGAATTATATAGCAGAGGGCTATGGTGTTTGTGGTGGTGTGTTAACGTGTGTGTGTGTGTGTGTGTGTACGTGTGTACGTGCATGTCTGTGTGTCAATATGAACTATGTGACCTTTCCATGCTGGCCTGGCTAAATAAAGACACAGGCCTCCCTCCTCTCTCTGCATATTTGTTAACCTTTTATGGAGGTCTCACACAACATCAGCAGCATAATTCATCTCTGTCGCTGCGTGTCGGTCTGTCAGCGTATCAGCCGTCGGCTTTATGGTCGTTTCATAACCAACGCTAGTATTTTTCGATCAAACGATTCAGTTCCGATTTGGCTGTTCATGTTCCCTACTTGAGTGTTGCTGTGAGATCTCGCTGGGCCTCAACAGGGCTAATACAGTTATTCCAGTAGAGCCCTGTGTCGCCTGTGATAATAATGTGACAATTATGCCACTTGATTCTGTTCTTCACTAACACCAGGAGGCACAATAATGTGCCTGGGTTTGTATCCATGAATAACTTGGGAGTAATTGTATCCACAGGGAGGGCATATATGAGACTTATTCCTCATTTAATGACGTGGCCGTGTGAGAATGTTTCTCTCTAAATCATCATATTTCTCTCTCTGAAAGACGTGTCAATTAAGATGTTTTCTATGTTCTGATCAAGTTGGCTTCATAGTAAGTCACGGTTTATTGATTAGAGCAAAATTGGTAAATAAGATGAAGAGAAAGACTTCCACACACACACACACACACACATACAAAAGATCTATTTACCACTCTGTGCTCAGCCCTCAGGACGAATGGATGCAATCACTGAGCACCACAGAGTCAAACACTCATCACCACCCAAAACAACTATATCATAATTGCATCTGCCCGCCAAAATAAGGTTTTAAGCACAACTTTTACATAACTTTTACTTTTCAATAAGGAGAGAGCCCGCCTGTGTCTCTCATTCCTCATCCTACCTTTCAACAGCCAAATTATAGGATGAAGAAATCTATCTGGCGTTATAAAGTGAAGGAGATTGGAAAAGGAAAATGCTGCGCGCTGGAGCACCCTCCAAACACATACATATTCATACTGCTGAACGCTACATCCATCATAGATCTGAAAATGAAAGTTAATCTGTGTGTGTGTGTGTGTGCGTCTCTATTTGTGTACAGTGTGCGTGCATGTTTGACGTGTGCTGAGAATAAGAATCTAATGAGTGTGTGTGTTGTGACATGTTGTTCAGGCTGTATCCGTCCACACACCCGAGGGTCGACTCCTGCCGATCAGGGCTGCTTTATATTCCAGCCGAGGCTGAGGAGAGGCGGGAGAAACACTGTCTCTACAGAACACAGCACTGTAAGAACACGCACCTCGCTGATAAGTCATCGGTTCACCACCTCCCCTCGCTGCTTAAATAACACCGGACGCCATCAATATGGAAATGAAACAGCGAGGACGTACACGCGGGGCATTTAACCGGTGTTTTTTCCTCTTGAGTGGAAGCGTGAGGGAGAAAGCAATAGCGGTAGAGAGAGGTGGGACTGTTGTTGGGGCAGAATTAGAAATCCACAAACTACCCTATCAACATGAATCAACCATAATCCACCATGGAGCCACTGACCTCAAATATAACAAGATGTCTGATGTCCAGGGTGACACATTCTGGTATGGCATATATATTTCCACATAGCTGTTGGCAGTGGGCCAGGTTATGCTGCTTCTGCAATGTCCTACTTCTCATGTCCCACTGTGACGAAGGCTTTCTCAATGACATCTTCAACTGCCATCAGCAGTAATGGACTATTTCTTGAAGTGATGTTACCATTCAGGGCCTTCCCATAATGGTTAAAGATTTGCCCCTCGGGTCAAACCATGTACTAGAAAAGCACCATCGTATTTCATTCAAACTATCTTGCATCCATGTCACCACTTATTGATCATCTCCTTCCTTGAGATCACCTAAAGTAGTTGACTGTTTTTCCTTCCATATCCTTCTATGCTATGTTGTATGGATATGAATGCAATAACGAAGTAGACACCGTCTTGCTTTTTCAAATTGCTTTATTTCCAAACTGGAAGGAGTATGAGAGATGGGGGGGATAGATGGTAAGGCTCAGACCGGACAGTTCTGGTCCAAACAGGGTAGAGAGAGAGAAAGAGAGAGTACAGGTGGTTTCAGAGGATAGACAGGTTTGCAAAGGGACAGACTACTGCATCTGTCGCCTTAAAGCCATAATTCATAATTATAAAATAAAACAAAGCAGCAGTCTCACCACATAAAGCTGTGGATGGGGGCGTGAGCAGTATTGCAACTCTCATAGGAAATAGCCCTGGATCTGTGACATCTGTGGCTATGTTGGTTATAATTGTGATGTTTGTAGTTGGGAAGAGAAAATAGCCATGTTAGACCAGGATGGGGCAACAATTGTGCACAGAGCTGTTACTCTGAGCCATTTTGTTTGATCCGTTTTTTCCATTAATCTCAAAACAGGTTTGTGTACTAGGGGTTGTAGCCTTAATGTCTTACACAAAGCCTGAAAATCATCCAACTGAGACTGGCTACAGGTGCAATTGACATTTTCATGTGCGATTGCATATTCAGAAAAAGAGGTTCTCCTGCTGCACTATACTTGATAGATTGTATATTTATGACTGTGCTTATATCATTGATTGAACAATATACAGTACCATGACCAAAAAAACAACGACACACATTGCATTGTAGGTTCTGCATTATGCACATAACTCAAAGTTCATATTTTTTAATTCAACATAAATACTTCCCCAAGCCCAAATATAGCTCATTTCCACAGTGAGCCAGAGTTCAATGGCTCAAATCTTAAAATCAGTTCAGTTCTCATTCAAGATATTTAAAATCTGTACAATTGCTCTTTGATCAATTCAACTTTGCTTGACTTTCAGAATAAATGCACAGTAACAAAGAGTAACTAAACAATAAATATGTAACAGACAGAAAACACAAAATTGTTCTAAATAAATAAGTGTTTCCAATCTTTGCCTCCCATCACATACACCATATATTGACTAATATTTTCATAAAGCAACACAGAGCCATATTTCACTGAGTCAGGTTGGTAAGCTCTTTGGTCCCTTGAGGGTAATCACAAAAAAGCCATGCACTCAATATCACTGATTAATGCTGACTTTAAACCCAATTCCTTAATACTTTCTCAATATAATATCATCATCTATTGATATTGCCATTTGTCCATCAAGCATAACTATCACATGACCCAGGAAAGTGATGCGTACACCAGTTGATATGATAGCTATTCTTACCAATATTACAGTAGATATGTAATATACAGTAGTCAGAGGAGGCACTGACACTTTCTTCAGAAGAACAATAAAGTTAAGTAGGTTTAGCACATGCATACACACACACACACACACTCACGCGCGCACACACACACGCACACACACACACACACACACACACACACACACACATACAGGTCAGCAGAATTAGATGATGAGTGAAGAAAAGTGTTGCTGCTGACAGCCCTTGTCCCATAGATTCAATATGCCTGTGTGGCGTTCACAGTTACAGACACCTTCGTTGTGTAGAGGAAACTCACATCAGTCTATTTGTGAGAAAAACAAATGTACAATGCATTGGTGCCTCTCAGCAACAGACCAATGTGCCCTGTAGAGGTCCACTGTAGGCAACGTGCCAAATCAGTTGATCAAAGAGTGACTCAGCCAAACAAATACCCTATCAAGGCATGATTAGGGGTCACAAAATAAGTCCATAAATGCATTGTTCATCCGTATTGTTCATCTGTCCTTTACATTCAATGTACATGCATATGTAGCTCATCATAAACCAGCGTTTCTGATCACTGTTCGATTAATAGTTCACGTTAAAGTAATAAGGTTCTAGATGTGACCACTGAACCAGCCAGTCACTTTCCAGAGTTTTTTTTTTTGTTACTTATATCCAAATATCCAAACTCTGAGGTGGTTAACTGGGAGGGTTGCTTAGTCCAGTCCATTGGCGCGATGGTTGATGGCCCGGATCGAGTTAAAAAGCAGGAAACTAGGAAATGAATGTCCCTAGGCCAGGGGTATTGTGCTGTCTTATTTTTAGTTCATCTCTATTACTACAAGTGGTTTTCTTCCCTGCCATTTCCTTGTGTCCAAAATGTCTTAAAACTAAATAGACACCATATCACTGCAACTATTTTTGTATTTCGGGAAAGTCAAAGAGGCCATAGTATCATTACAATGCACTGACTGTCCATCACCTGACCCATGCCAAGCCCAAGGGTGTCTTTTCAAGTAAAAGTCTAAGAGTTTAGTTTGAAAGGGTGCCCTTGTGTGAGTTTAATTTGCCATCAGACGTAAGGATCCTCAGAAATTCTCTGATGTTGTCTCTCTCCTTAGATAAACATCAGACGCTAGCCTTGCAGCTGGAAAAACTAAGACTGCAGACGTAAGAAAGCACTACTACCTTTGTGTGCTGTACTGATGAATAAGGTGTCTTAGGCTCACAGGTATCTGAGGTCACTTGTGTTCCTTGGTTACCTGTTTTTCTTTTCCCAGTAGTGCTGGAGTTGCTGCAGTCCTTAATGACTCCAAACATCTCTACATGAAGCTGTCTGTAGTCGCTCCTGGTTTTGGCAGGGCGTTCTTTCACTCCCCTGCCTCTCATTTGCCACGGTTCTCTGGTTCCTCCTTACAGTTTGTCAGCAAGCTACTTTCACTAGTGTACATTTCTTCTCTGATGTTGTCCCATTTCTCATCTTTCATCTACTAGAAATACTTATTCAGTGTGACCTGGAGATAAACCTTTGTTGTCAGCAATACAGATGTGTTGGAGGGATTGAGTGTGCAGGCTCTACTTCTCTTCCATGTCCATGTTTTGCCCTGCACCCTGTATAAAGTCGTGTGCATATCGACTGCAAGCTGTCATTTTTCAGTCCGAGTTATGTGCACACACTGTGGCTATTAAAGAGTGCCCTCTCAGTTCTGAATTTTATGCTGGAATTTCCACAGTTCAACACATTTGGAAACAGCAGCCCTTTGTGGTGTCCTTTGCTAAAGTTCAAATGAAGAAGGGATAGTTTACATTTTTTTTCCTGTGCCTCAGAGATTGCACTTTTTGTGTCCATGTATTATACAGAGCGTCCTCTCTAGAAGAAAGTGCCCTTGGTGTTCTTGCACAGTATCTTCTTGAAGGCGTTTCGAAAGTCCTTGTTGAAGATGGTGTATATAACTGGGTTTAGCGAGGAGTTGCAGTAGCCTATCCAGAAGAAAAATGTAAAGAGTGGTGGGGGGAGGGCGCAGGTCTCGGGGCACACCGCCTGCAGAGAGTAGGAGAAGAAGAACGGGAACCAGCAGACCACAAAAACACCGATCACCACAGCTAGAACAAAAGTGAAACGTTTCTCCCGGTTGACCATAGCTTTACGTCTCGCCGCTCCTGGGTTGCCCTCTGGTTTTGACTTCCTCCCTGGCACCAGCCGAGCCCCCTTAGAGGTGGCTATCATGTCCCGGTAGCGATGGACTGAGGCAGGGGAGTGGATACCCCCTCCTGCAGGTGAACCTGCCATACTGGTGCTCCCTCTGCCCCCGCCGTGACTTTGCTCCATGTCACTCTCTGTGCTTGAACTGTCGCCATTGTTATTGTCAGGTTTTTTTCCTCTTTTTTCCATCTTCTTCCTGTCCTCCTTGGTCTTTGCAGGGGCAGACTGAGGCACAGTAGAGGGGGGTGAGGTAGGAGGGGAGGCTGTGACAGAGGTCGGGGCTGGAGGCTGCAGGAGATTATTGGAGGAAGGAGTCGGAGAGGATGGCAACTGTTTTGGGGAAGAAGAAGAAGTGATTGCGAGGGTAGGGGGTCTAGCGTTAGAGGTTTTATTTGATGAAGGCGGTGTGCTGTCTTCATCTTCCTTTCCATTGGCATGAACATGTCGTGGGGGCTGACTTGGAGTGGCAGAACCAACCCCATCTTTCCTGGGCTCTCCTGGTGGGCACCGTGTTCTCTGCTTGGCAATTTGGTAAATTCTTACGTAGACCAGGATCATTATGAGACAGGGAGCGAAGAAGGAGCCGATGGTGGAATACAGGATGTACCAGCGTTCATCGTTCAGCTGGCACTGAGGTTCTCTCTCACTCCCCTCTGCCCCTCCCTCGCTTTTGTTCAGTAGCAGAGGGGGGAAGGAGATGATGGCAGAAATGAGCCATACCACCACAATAGCAGCTTTGATGCGTCTGGGAGTCCGCTGGCGACCATAGGTGACGCGGGAGATCGACAAGTAGCGGTCCAGTGAGATGGCGCACAGGTGAACAATAGAGGAGGTGCAGAACAAAACATCCAGTGCCAGGTAGATCTCACACCACAGAGATTTGAAGTACCAGTAGCCAAGCAGCTCATTGGCCAGTGAGAAGGGGATAATGAGAGTGGCCACTAAAATGTCCGCGGCGGCCAGTGATACTAAAAACAGATTCTGCGGACCCCTAAGTGACCGGCTGGTGAGCACAGCGATGATGACCATGATGTTGCCCACGATGGTGAAGACGACCATCAGGGTTATGGCGGTAGCGAAGGCCGCCGTGGCTT
>CABFOQ010015790.1:1437-21696 GCA_900660455.1 Gephyroberyx darwinii | reverse complement strand
CTTGGTGTGTTCAAGGCCAAGCAGCATCACCTCATCAACTTCACCCAGAACTTGACCAATATAGTTGTGAACTGAGACAACCCTTATTGTTATTTTGAGTTAATTACATATACTACTTTGTATGTGTAGCAATGTATTCAGTGTGTTTACAGGTGTATGTGTTCATGCAGCCAAATGTTTACTGTAATCAAAACCATCTCTCATTAGTTGGATGTATGCCCTCTGCAAGGCTTCTGCAGCCATTTGTTTTTGTAAAATGCCACATCTGTCACACATGTTCTTAGCAGCTCACAATTATTTGTTGTACCATAGTTCTGCCCCTCTCAACTGTGACAAAAAGGTTTTGAACAAAATTGATGTAATAACTTGTTTGATGATATTTGTCTTTGTTAGTCACTTGAAAAGTTTGATCTTTGATTGATGGAGTAATGTGGGTTTCTTAACCTGATAAATTAAAGGGATTTATGTTATAATAACACAGAGCAATATGTTTACATATATTTTTACATTCATGTAAATGCATGTACAATATTTGTACACTTGAATAAATAATAATCAAATGCAGAGACAGTTATTTAACAATATGTTAAGGAGTAGTTACATTTATACAGTCTTACAGTTACAACCGGCCCTTTGAGGGCAACCATAATGCTGATGTGGCCCGGGGTGAAAATGAGTTTGACACCCCTGCTTTAGAGGCTTCATAGGCGAAGTATCTTGCGGCGCCGATGGTTTGTTAGTAGCGTCGTCCTCCATCACCGAGCAGTAGCTGGTTTGGAAGTGTCTTGATACTCCAACGGGGAATACGGACCGGTGTTGTGCCAAAACAACACCGGTCAAGAAGTGTCCCCCAAAGCGGAAATTCCTACTCTCGGGATTGAAGTCCATGCGCACGGTTGAACAATCTGCACTCCCAGTTTTGAAAACCGTGAGTTCGGGGGCCTCAAGTAACTTTTCCCTGCAGCGAACCGACATTCGACACATAAGCCGTGTCGACTAGAATGATACCGGAAGTCGGGCTATTTGGCATTGAAATTAAAAGCACAGCATTTGCCAATTTGCACCAGAATTAAGAAGTATTGGGGTGTACAGTACAACAAAAATCACAAAGTACTCCATTATTCCATTAAATCACTACACATTTGTGCTCTAATTACTCTTGCATATTTTATACAAGAACCTCCATTAAGCTTTCATTTTATACTACACTTTGGCCTATGTAAAACTGATATTTAGCTTTTTGATACTTACATTTTTAGAAAACTTTGAAATCTGAGAGTAGGAAGCAGACGAAACACAGCTACAGATATTCACAATATAAACCAAAATAAAATACTTTTCACACAGTAATTACAGTAAATAGTTCGTTTATTGCATTATCAAACAGTCTTTACAAAGCAAGGGATCAGGGGAGTGGTGAGATGTGAAAGGGCTGCATTTGATTTGCCGAAAAAGCTGTCCTCCCTTGTGACTTGACCTGGAAAGAGACAGGCAACAGTCCTGTGTAACTCAATGGGTGCAGCATAGTTCTGGGGTTTGGGGTTCAAGTCCCTGTGTAGCTCAATGGGTAGAGTAAGGCACCAACACTGCCAGTGTTGGGACTCGTTTCCCACATACTAAAACTGGGTGCGCTCATGGTTCCGTAAGGTTCTTCTGATTCCTCCAAATGGGACTTCTGGGGAATGTCAAAAAGCTGTAGGGGAGTTTTGTATTTTTTGAAACACTCTGAACTCATCCAGGGTTGGTATTTTCCGCTCTGTGAAACGCCAAAAGACGTATGATCGAAGGAGGTGCCTGTCAATTGACTCATCAAGATAGAAAGTTTACCTCTGACATGAAATTGTGTCCTAATATACATGTTATATTAGATAAGACCACACTCATCTGTCTTGGTTGTCCTTTGTCCATGACAATTCAGAACGTCTTTCCACCTACCAGCTCAGAAACACCACTCTGATCCTTCACGTTATAATCGGATTTACCATAAATATGAGCTACTGACTGGGAAAATCATTCAGTCTCCTAGTGGTAAATAAGACGTGGGATTTTACTGTAGTCTCCGGTATCTCCCACTTGGCGTCACAAATTGTGGAAGTGTGTCAACAAAGGCGGCAAACATCACAGCGAATCCACCGATGTCGGAAGTCCAAGGTGACAAAAATGAAAATTCTCAGTTATACTCACACTAACACAATCATCTCTACTCACAAAAAGGTAGCAATATCTGCTGCAGTTCATTTATGGTTATGGACACTGTCTGGGATGAGGGAAAGCGTCTAGGAAAGCGGTTCCTTTTTAAGTGGCAAACTTCTTCTGCCGGACAGGTGCAGGCAGCTGAGAGGTGATGTCCAGTAGGGGGCGCTCCACTACCACTAGAGAAAGGTCGTCCAGTAAACTCACACACAGGAGGTGCTGTGGGAAATGACAGGAGATACAAGTTAGTCAGTATATTCTACGTGCTTACGTACGGCATGTAGAGCAGGGAACAAAACAATAAGACGTAAGTGAAGTAAAAGAGGAAAATATCAGGTTTGAGAATGATGAGATGAGAAAATGCATTTTCTATTTCCGTCGCCATCTACATCAATCACATTAAAAGCCAAAGTGGAAATTTGAACTACAAATTCAAACAATTTTACATTTAAACAGCACCTAGGAATGAAGAAATTACAATATACACAGATTATTTTATTTACTAATGTTTCGGTCCACACAGACCTGTAATAATCAATCCACCATATAAAGGTTATATCATAGATAATACAGATATGGGTCTTTGAAGGCAGTGAGGCCAGTGATTCAATAGCTTTAAATTTGACCATTTGCGTGCAATATATTCCCCAAAACATCCAATGATTGTGTTTCCCCCATCTGTATTGTATTCTTCATGCCTTAGTGGACTTCAACAATACCAAGTGTGGGTATTTTAGCCTGGCTTGGTACTCCACACCGGTGTCAGTGCACCATTACATGTAGCGCTCCACTTGGTTCAATATGCTGTTCTCACCTGGAACGTCTTGCATATTTTGAAGGCATGGCTGTGTCTGATCCTCTCCGGCTCTGGGAGGCTCCTTAGCGTCATTTGATTGTACAGCATTGCCTTCTGGTCAGGGAGGGGCTGTGGGTTGGGGAGGGAAAAAAGGTATAAGACTATGATCGCACCTTACATAACAGACCCCCAAAGGAGAGATTGATAAATGCATATGGCCCTGACAAACCAAGTTAGCTGATGCCCCAAGTGGGAGTGGGTGATAGAGCCCCAATTCCAGTCTTACTATTGCTTTCAGTTGTGACTGGATGCTGTGCTTGTTTTCTTACAACTAAATCGGTCTGAAAATCTCATTGACCCATCCTTCTTGAAGTTATTCTTTTGCTTGTATTTAATAAACTAAAATATGATAAATGGCATATACTAGGGATGTCCGATCGTATCGGGGCAGAGATGTCTTTGTTTGGACGGACAACGAGGTGGAACTGTTACTGAAAGTAACAAACGAGTATAAGGCGGTAAACGCGGCGGAGGCTCTAGATTTGGAGTCGTCGCAAAGCAAATACGGCGACATATTACAGCGGTACCAGGAGCACTATCCATCACCAGGGAAGGATACGTCTGACTGATAAGACCCAATCAGGAAGCGAACGTGGATGTCTGCGTCATTGTTTCCGTTTCCGTCCGTCCACACTAAAACGCAACCCCGGAGTTTTACAACTAAAACAAGGTCAGGATCGTGTTAAAAAGTCTTTAGGGGTTCCAAAACGCCAGAGTAGTTTGGACGCTAGGCATAAATGTAGCAAAAGTGCGTTGTGCGTTTTAAAATGAAAATGTTAGTGTAGATGTAGCCTCAGGTAACTCAGGCAAAGGCTGCACCGAAGCAACACACACTGGACTATACTTTTAAAAGGACAGAGAAATTTCCTTGAGACAGCGGCAAGGCCAAAAAGATTACAGAGAGGGTAACTGAATTCATTGCTTTCGATGACCAGCCCATCGCTGTGGTAGAGAATACAGGTTTTCGCCAGCTTTTGGAGCCACGGTACGCCCTACCCGCTCGACACTACATTTCAGACATTGCCCTACTGGAGCTTTACAACAAGGTTTGTGACGAGGTCTACGAGGTCTTTTATTAGGAGTTCTGATGTTTGCCCAATGTCATTGCTTAACCTCACTGCACACTGGATTGACTCCACTTTTGATTTAAAGCGTGCGGTATTGCATGCTCATCAGTTTCGCGGGTCTTATAAAAGTATAAAATAGAAAATACAAGTATTGGATCGGGACTCGGTATCGGCAGATACTCAATATTAAAAGACTTGGATCGGCAGCAAAAAACACTTGATCGGGACATCCCTAGCATATACAGTACCTTCTTTAAAGTCTGCAAATACTATAAAATACACACTGTTAAATATCATGATGCATATTGTGTCCATATCGCCCACTCCGCGGCCTGAGGCATTCTGGGATATTGAAACCGCAAACATGCTATCCCAATCAGTTAAGACTATACTGCACTAATGAATGGCATTTAAGACTTTAAGACTGCCAGAACATGGCAGGCTACATACCAGACTCTGGTCAATGACGCAGAACATGTACATGTCATGCAGAATGATGTGGGTGGGGTTTTTGGGATTGAAGGTGAGGTGGGTGACGGGCGTGTCCCTCTCCAACCACAGGGGGTGCAGGCCTTGTGTCTGCAGCTTCCGACTCCACTCTGTATACTCCTTCTGCACCAGGGAGTACTCCAAGATCTACAGGACAAGAAGGGAAGACATTCATTGCTGGTTTCAACTCAAAAGTTTTTATATATTCCTGAGGTCTGAGCTCACGTCATGACACATCAGATTTGTAACACAAAGTTACAGATTTGAGGTCCTCTTATATGTTCGGTAAATATTCACAAACCCTTTCAAATTCAAGAATGGATAGTTGAAAATAAGGTTGTTTTTCTTAAAAAGTTGAGTGTCTTGAAAGTCCAATGGGTGGAGTTTCTGTTCTAAAACAGTACAGGCCAGAAAGTGAATTTTGGAAGCCGGGACTCTAAAGCACCTGACCAAGTAATGGTTGAGTCACTATTATTGATCAACAACCCTATCAACCCGTGCAGATATATTATGGTTGTTTTGTGCTACGGGGCATGAAAAATCCTACACACCGCCCCTTTAATTTAAGTGTTCTTATCTGTTCATTATAGAAAGTGCTTTTTTTAAAGCAGCATGATATGCAGGGTGATGTATATCATTTTAATGCATGGCATAAGGCTAGCTATAGCCAATTTTCATGAGGAGTCACATAACAATGTTGAGCTCATTCACATTTTTCATGACAAAATAATACCAACGCCTCAATACGACTTGCCCAGAGATTCTTAATAGCGGTAGATGGAAAAGTGTGTATTTGCAACACAATTATTTAAAATCAGTTTGGGAAACAATGCGTACACTAATGAAGCATGTAAAGAACTAGACAAAAAAAAAGGTCCAGAGAACTTCATTACTAGGCGACTTGCTCTGTTGATTATACATTAATATTACGGATGGACGATTTTTTCCTACTTATTGTACCATTTTGTTTCTTGCCGTCATAATTTGGATGTGTGGGCTCATTTCCAGTTAAATCTATTTCCAATGGCAGAACGGGATGTTTACCTGTTGATCAGCGTGCACCATGACGAGGTTGCCGGTTGCCGGGTGGATGGCCATGGCGGTGGGACAGGAGCTGTACACTGGAACAGTACAGTGGAGCTACACAGACACAAAACACACACACAGCATTTAGGGGTTTGCTGTTGGTGCTACAACAAGCATTCACATTTTAGAAAACATTGGGATTAAGGAGAAAACAGGCAATATCATTATCAAGAAAGAAAAAAGAAAAAAAGGATAAAAATAATTTACCTTGAACTTGTGAAGGTTGTAGACGTGGATATTGCAGTCACTGTTGGCTGTGGCAAGCCATTTGCCATCGTCGCTGGCAAACATCAGGTGGATTGGCTGTCTGGTGCCTGGGACACACAGTTGGATTTTGTACCGTGATTTAGATTATACATAGATTTTTTTGGTAGCATAATATGGGGGGACAAAGATAGAAAGATATATTTGGCAGATATTGGCTGTTTATTAACAATGGGTATCGGCCAATCAGTGTACTCCACCTCTGATATGATACAGTTTGATTGATTAGATATTTATTGTAGACTATTGTACACTGGTTGTCTATGGGAAACCCTTAACCTGAACTGATTCTGATGAGACATTTTTATCAGATTCCACTCAAGTATGCAGGAATATGGTTTTATTATTACTGTTACTGTTATTATCAGGGGAGAGTTTTAGTGTCCTGTGGTCTAAATGTTGTTTCAGAGGCTTTTCTACCCGGACAAGAATCCAATTCTGGAGGAAACACTGAATACTTGTCAGATACTAGTCAAAGAAGATATTAAATATGGCCAATAACAATTGGCATTTCAATCCAGTTTCAATCTAAACAATATCATTCAAAAACCTATATTGAACCCTAGTCATAGTTATGTATGGGGTCCTGCCGTGGCCTTGATGTGAATTCCATGACTTCCACGTAAAAATGTTCTTCCTTCCTGGTTTGTTAATGTCTAATGAATATGAAAACACATATTCCTGTAAAGTGTCCCATTTGTAGGGCTGGGCAATTAACCGAAAATCGATCGAAACCGACATATAGAACCTCTCACCGACTTAATCTTGCTCATGTCGGTTAATTCAGTTAATACTTTCCCCAATGCGTGCGTTCATGAACTGTCTTATTGTACTGTAATATTCCAGAAATGTAATAACCAGTGGGAACCCTGGCCTCACCTGACTTGGGCTTGAGGGTGTGGAGGTATTTGCACTCCGACTGGCTGAGGGCGACAACAATGACTGACGATTGGCTGGAGGAAGCGAACAGTTTGGAGGAGTCGGAGGAGAAGCACAGCTGGTGGGCTGAAGTGAGGACCTTCGGCAGCTTGGTCACCTAGAGGGAGGAAGAGGAGAGTTCACGCCGCATACTTTAAGAATAGTAGGAGACGCTGAAATAAGTTTTTTTTTCAAGCTGATAGCATTAGCTTTCCAGTTAGCTGAGAAGCCCACCTTGGTGATGCCAACATTGTTGTTGTCGTACTGTAGCCTGTAGAGGCGGACGCTGGAGACGGTAGAGTACGCCAACCAGCCTCCACATGGGGACAGAGCACTGCAGCAAATATGGTCGTCTCCCTGCAGAGGTCAAACCACAACCAGTCAGCTCTTTGCTCCAGCAGCGTCAAGACAAGATTAAATTCAGGAGCACAAAACAGACAGGTCAATAGACAGATAGCAACATAAAGAAAAGCATTGCAGTTGCATCAGAAACTTATCAACCACAGCTGACAGCATCGTGGAGCACTGGAGAATTGGCTGTGCACAAATAATATAAATGTAAATGTAAATAATAATAAATGTAATAAATATAATGTAAAAAGATAGGTCATCATTAAAGGATGTTTGGGCATCCTGACAATTGGGAGGAAAGAATACATACATCTATACAGCCTGAGAAAATCATATTTTTGATTACACTTTTACTTTCAGGATTAGAAAATGAAAATTACAAATATCAATGTGACTTCAGTACAGACCTTCCTCTTCAGCTGAACCAGTTTCTCTGGTTTCCTCTTCACAGGCAGACTGTCTCCGGGCTTTCCTGTTAATGCATAAACCAGAAGGTTTATAACACAACAGCAAAGAAGAAAAGGAAAGCCATCTGTAGCATCCTCATGTATCCGTGTGTATGTGTTTTCCTCACCATGTCCATCGCTCTCCCCCAGTCTCCATAGCTCCAGATGGTCAGGGAATTGGAAGAGCAGCATTCCTGCCTTCTTCCCACAAGAAACCAGACTTCTCTACACAGACCACAGGCGGAGATGACCACGTTACTATGTTAATATCTTGGTCTATCTAATAGTTAATTATCTCACCTCGAGTTTTCCTACCTAAATGGATACTCACGTGAGGGAAAGCGATTTTGCGCAGGGCTGATTCCTGGGTGTTTTTCTCCACTTTGTCCAGCAGGGGTCGCACTACCAGCTGAGTGTCCATACCTGAGAGAATCACAGCAGCAACACATCACCCTTTGTCCATTCATTTTCTTTACCCACTTATTCCTATTCAGGGTCCACAGGGGGGCCGGAGCCATCAAATATTTCGGAGACTTTGCAATCCATAGTGTCAAAAATCACTGATACTGACCCCCAGAAACCACAGCGGTCTCGGTGTGGGCGACGGCCCTGACATCGTGTGTGTGGTTTTTGAACGTCCTGGTTCGGACCCACTCCTTTTCTTCCCGGTCCACAGTAGAGGAGATGAACTGGAACTGGACCACGGTGCCCTCTGACGTCCCAGCTACCAGACTGCTCTCATCCTGTTAACAGTTAAGACTTGATTGGCTAACCACCTCACACCGTAGGAGGACATCAAGAATTTGAGTCAAATATATCATATATTTGAAATTATGGTGATGGTTAAGTCCTGAACGCTCGCACACTGCAAGATCACCTGTACGACCAACACCAACTAGCGCTGACAGTCATGATGGCCGATGCGTGGCTATTATCGGCTTAAAAGTCATGGAGTGTGTCCCCAGCCTTAGTTACACACTCACCCGTGACTAGTAAAAATCACACAGCCATCTCCATATTCACACACTCACTTGTGAGACAGACAGGGCCAAGACGTCCCACTTGGTGACCAGGTGAGTTCGGACCAGCGTGCCCGTGCGTCCATCCCAGACCTGGACCTTTCCGGCTGAATCTCCGCTGACGATGGTGTGGTCGGACAGGAAGGCAACGCTCCAGACCACCACCTCTTTGCTCTTGGAGGCTCCAACACCTCTCTCCACCAGCAGCCTGTGTGTAGCGTGGCCTGAACGTATCAGAAAGAAAGACTGAGGGGTCAGGATCATATGAGCACTGGATGTTAAAGGAATACGCCATGATTTTGGGAGATTAGCCGGTTGGTCAAGTTAGTCGTTAGGTGATGAGAACGCCACTAAAATCATCCAAGTATCCCTGGTAGATCATTGGCTCTGGTCCTCCATGCTAACACTTTAGCTATGTTGATAGCAGGCCACTAGCATTTTCCAAAGTAAGAATTATTGATAAAAAGAGTACCGTCAGTACCATAGTTCTATATGGGGTACAATAGTACCATAGTATTGTCAGACCAACACCTTATGGCACCTAAGCTATCAGTTATGTTGAAATATCACACTATTCTACAAATCAGAAACTATGGTACATAATTTCTGGTTCACACAATTTTATTTTAGTAACAATAACTGAAAAATGGAAACATCCCAATGTCAACATTTAAAATAAATTTGACCAAAAAACCGAGAACTGGTTTGCTTGCCAATGTCATCAGCTAGACGCAGGACTGCTCCAGTCATATTAACTATTGATCAACCAATACTTCTCTCTAGATTTCGTCATGATATTGTGATATTAACTGCTATTGTGATCCATGTTCTGGGGTTGTATTTTGGAGAGTTATTATATCTGACAATTTACGCTCACCTGACTTAGCATCAAAGACTCTGATCATGTCCATCATGCCAGCAGCAATCAGTGTACCAGAGGGATGCCAGGAGAGAGATATGATACGACCTAGAAGATCACACCAAATAAAATCAGACTTTATTTTAAAGTGCATTTTACTAGGTCACAACACACTGCAAAAAAACCCCAGAAATAAATAAGTGAAATATCTTTTGTGATTTATTACTCAAGTGCCACTGAATCTACTTTTACCCCTCACTTACCTTTCTGTCTGTCAAGGTTTTTTTGAAACTGAATGGTCTCTTCAAGTATTTCAAATATCTTCACTGTCCCGTCCTCGCAACCAATCTGATACAAAAAAAAGAAAACAAAAATTTTAATTCTCTCCTGATATACATTTACATTAGCCTGGTTGGGAAAATAGCATCAGGCTAGAAGTAAATACAACTTCCATCCTAGAGCTTGCATAGGTGATGACTGACTGACCGCTAGGTGTGTCCCCTGGTGATTACTGCTGATGGTCCAGATAGGTCCTCCATAGGCCTCCATGGTGTACCTGGGCCTCAGGTTCTCCAGGTCATACTCTGTGATCTCGCCATTCAGACCTGCACTGAACAGACGCCGTCCCACCCAGCATAGAGCCTCAGCGGCCCTGCCGTCCTGTCCTGGGATCACCTGAACATCAGATTGAAAACAAGTCTTGAGGTCATCACTGCAAAGCTTACTTCCTTATATTTCTGACATATTATGAGATAATCAGATATGTATTGTATGTCATTATTCCAGAGGTTTACATTAGCGGTGAAACACTACAAGATCACCAGACTACCTTCGTTAAACTTCTTAAGTCATGTTCTACTATGTATCTATGTTTGTTGATACGCAAGGCAACATTACACCAACAGATTTTTGAATTAATTTAGGTGTGATGTTCTCTCCATACAAGAGAAAAATGCATGTATTGTAGCTGGACATCCTGTTAACAAAATCATTATCCCTGCCGTAGGCTCTGCTGGTCATAACTAAAATTGTCCACTTGGAGATCCAGATGTGATGTGTTATGTAGTTTGGGTTAGCTACCTTTTCTTGGAAGTAGCTGTCAGAGAAGTTGAAGACCTCTAGTGCCCCATCAGCCCGGGCCAGGGCCAGCCTCTCTGTGTGTCTGTTGAATGCCATGGCTCTGATGGCACTGGGCATGTAGTCGAAAAACCGCACCCGGTGCACTTTGAACTCACCCATTATCACTTTCTTTCGGGAAAACAAAGACGGGTACGTTATAGGTAACGTTAGCGAAATAGCTAACGTTAGAAGTTAATCGTTAGACCTGCTAACCAAGTGAACCAGAAGCTGGCTAGCTGTCGTTAACAAAGGCAGAACGCCATTGTTAAAAACACTCCTGAATGTGCAGCACAATGTAAGTTAAACTATGTGTGCAACTATTTAATCTACACCCACTCTAAGACTTTACCTGTTATTTTCTGTACTTCCACTAAACTTTCATTGCCAGTAACTCCACACGTTGGAAAACATCAGGAGCCACGTTGAGGACCTTTGAACCGGAAATTAATCTCCAACACTCGCTCGACGAACAGGAACTACGTCATTACGTTACCAGCTACAATCAACTGGCGGGAAAGCAACTAGTAGATAACGTTTAATATGAACGTAAAGAGGGAATTTTTGGTTGTCGCCCGTAATTTCTCAGTATTTACTTATACGTATCGAGGCCTGTTTTATGCAACACCAAATGCGTAGCTGGTAGCAACTTGCTACTAGCTAACGGCCTGTGTTATTTACATTGACTCTCTTCGGTTTAACGCAGCGTTTTACGTTATACGGCTGGGCAAAGAAGGTCTGTCGTCTCCTGTCAGGACAATGGTTCAAATAATCGTAAGGTACGTTTGGTAAAACTGCATTTTGTTGAGAAGGGGATACGGACAAGATGTCACAGTGAACAGCACCACTCCTATTTTATTGAATTTGTTACGGCAGATAAACCGATATTTATAAACTGGGACCCACGGTGTATTTTTAACCTTTTTCCGATATAGGTAACATTGAATGCATTACCAGGTGTGGTGTAAAGTGACAGATTAAGTAGGTAACGCGAGAGTTTACCGAGGTGGAACGAGAGGAAACGAGGGAACTACGGACAAGTGATGTGACGCTGGTGCTTGGGGGAATTTTCATTAAACTTAATAAAACGGAACGACAAGTAGTCTTTATTGTTTCTAACTTTACCCACGCGACACCAGGGATACGCAACCACGTGCCGTGGAGGGCTGATAATCTGCAGGTTTTCAAACACTACAGCAGGTGATTTCACTTCTAAGTTCCTGCTCTCTGGTTGAAGGTGTGTCAATCAGTGAAATCGCCTGCTGTAGTGTTTGGTTGGAATGAAAACACTGCACACTTGTCAGCCCTGTATACACCGTTACGTCCAATAAAGGCTCGTCCAAGCGTTTTTATTTTTTATTAATGTGTTAATTTTTCTCTGACCCCTATAGAAGCAGTGTGGATGGCAGTAGTCCTCCAGAGTGGCTGCTGGTGGAGCTGCAGGGAGAGGTGGTGCCCAGGCACAATGCTGGTCTAGCAGGGAATGTGATGGGGGACCTGCTCTACACCAAAGAGGTAATCAAAGGCTGTTGTTGCAATTCCTACCAGTTATCGATAAAGATCATAGAAGATTTGATGCCCCTTTTTAAGGAAGTGGTTTCACATTTGTCTTCCTCCTCCTGCCCCTCTCCTGTCATACCCCCCTTCTCCCATCCTTTTCCTGTCCTGCTGTTCCCTCCTCCCTCCACCAGGGTGTGCCTGTGCTGCTCGTAGGACATCACATCCTGTACGGAAAGCTGGTCAAACTGGAGAAACCCTTCGCCGTTCTCACCAAGCATCCCGGCCATACGCTGGATACCAGGGTTAGCCACGACGGCAACCAAGTGCCCATGGAAACGGACCAGCAAGGACCCACCTCCACCTCTTACTCTGTGTCTGCGCTCATCAAGAAGAAGCTCATCTTCAAGACACGCCCCAAACCTATCATCACTAACGTACCCAAGAAGGTGTAGAGTGGCGACATTTCCCACTGGTTCTTGTGGCAGCGGACTATATAGAATAGGGTTAGACTGATTGGGTTGTTGAAATAGGGGGCCGATATTTCCGTTATTAAAAATCAGTTATTGGCCAGTCAGTGACATCCACCTCTGATATGATGGATATCAGTTTGCTTGATTACATATTTATTGTAGAATTGACCAATATTACACTGGTTAGCTATGGGAAGCCCTTAACCTGAATGGGGTTTAATGTGATATTTGATTGGATTCCACACGAGTATAATTATCATCCTGGCTTTCAGTGGATAGTTTGTGTCTCGTGGTCTAAAGTTTCAGAGGCTTTCCCACCCTGACAATAAAATTCTACTGGAAACACTGAATACTTGTAAATTTTGGTCAAATTTAAAGATATCAGCAGCTTCAATCCAAAAGTACCTGCTAAAATCCTTATCAGACAAATCTTTGACACATTGTCAACAACAGAAACTCTGCTAACATGCCGGTTTCAGGTTGGTAAATGTGTTCATGATGGACCAGTTTGATACAGCGGTGGGCTGCCCCGCTACAAATAGAACTTTTGGGAGCTGCAGCTCACCCATACCAGGGGAATGTCATCTGGGAGGTAGTTGGTGAAGGGAGGACGTTTCCACAGCAGCAGATCTTGCTGCAGGATACTTTTTTTGTTTGTTTTATTGTTTAATGATATCCTAATAGTTATACTGTTCCTTCTGTGTGAAACATGACTGTCTACTTTTGCCAGTTGTATGTCGTGATTCACTCCCAAACACAACGCAGACTTTCACTTTATCTTTGGTCAGATGCTCAAATGTTGCTCATTTGTGAGCAAAAGTCTTAAAGAGCAATGCAGTTACTTGTCATAGGCCAACAATCCGTAGCCTAGCAACAGTATTTTTGGCTGTAATTGCAGTACAAAGCTTTTATATTTTTATAGTGCAAGGAGAACTGAAAACAGCAGTGGAATACGAATGGGACATTATCTTTATTCAGATACAAACAACATACAGGTTTTCAATGACTTAAGTTTGGAAAATAAAGTTTAGATACAAAACCTCTTCTAAGAACAACTTGTTTAACATTATGTACATAAATAAATCTAAGGTGACATTTTTGAGTTGCTGTCCCGTTGCTTGGTTTATCTGTACAACTTGCGAGAGAAACATCTAGCTGGTGCATGTCAATAACGGAAGTTTGCAGGGTTCCTATACAGGTCTGGAAAGTTGAGAATAGTATGGAAAAATAGTTTGGTAATTTCCAGGTCTTGAAAATGTTTGAAAAGATACTCAGTTACAATTATAACAACACATTTTACTGCGTCTTAGAACCAATACCACTTCACGCTATGATGTTTGAAGAATAGTTTTCAGTTGTAGATTGATGTGTTCTAGTTGACAGTGACATTTTGACCACTGAAAACTTGAAATTTAGTCAAGTAATTTAAACAATGTAGAAAGTTTAAAAAAAAATTCTTTGACCCATTTGTCCTGTGAAACTAGAGACATTTGAGAATTGATGTCCAAAATGGCATGAAACTTTCTTGCAGGCATTGTGATGTTCATTATGTCCATTATATCCTTTCATACTTAGTGTGACAAAATATGACTTATGAAATGTTTCTGCAATGCAAACCTATAATAAATCGCAGAGCTACCAAAGCTTAGATGGCTTAATTCAGTGTCACACAAACTATTGCGTCAGTTGAGTTTCATGTTAAGTGACAGAGGTTATAGATGCTAGTAAGTGCCCCGGATCTAAACACACCAATTTCCTTTGCTTTGAAAGAGGCTAGCGACACACAGGGTGTTCTGTTAAGGGCTGATTGGTTAACACTGTAGCATGGTGTGTAGATGAACAGGGTGGGCCAGAGTAAACCAGACCTCACTCTTAAACTGATTGTGACTAGGGTTAGACAACATTTTGGGCTGATGATGGTTTAAATGTTGTTTCAGAGGCTTTTCCACCCTGACAAGAATACAATTCTAGGTGAAACACTGAATTCTGGTCATTTTTTGGCATTCAGTATCAGCTATTTGCAGCTTCACTCACACATTGGCCTTGGAAAACCATATTGGTCTAATCCTTATTGTAACACTATGATAATGCCAGTGACAACATGCTTACAGCAGCAGTGTACACATTCATTTACCCCAGGAATAAACGGAATCAGAAAAAAAGAAAGCATGAATTAGAACAAGCACACAGCTGAAAGATAAATTTGGTGTTCATAAACATTCAACATATTTGTCTCAGTCCTCTGGCATTCTGCTTTTTGAAAGACTGCCAGCATATTTAGTGCATGTGTGTTTGTTGGATGAAGGCGGTTCCCATGTTGAGGTAAAAAAAAAAAAAAAAAAAGCCACCCTTTTACTGCAAGGTGACTGAAGGGACCGATTCATTCAGCTGCTGTGAAACTTCTCTCAGACACCTCCCCCCAACACACACGCACACACACACCGCATGTACACAGGAATATTGGCATCTCAAACCTAACTCAATTGACATTTCTCACCTAACTTCATTCATCAAAAGTCAATTTATCTGCAGTCACTCCCCGTGCTGGTCTGGAGTCAGATACGGTGAAATGATGCGTTCTCCATTAAGAGGTCCTCTGCAGAAAGAAGCCCTCATTCACCCTCTTTAGGCCCACACTTATCAAAATAGACCAGATTCGTGGGTAAAAGCGGTGATGTAGCAGTGCTGCAAGTTAACTATGGACTCCAGTCAGTGATCACCATGAAGCAATCAACCACCACTGTGGAAATATATTTTCAAAATAGTATTCATTTATGTTTCATGAAAAAACCTATTGGTGGATTTATTCCATAGAAAACTGCCCTCCACTACCTCTGGGTATAAGTAAGGAGGTAGAATCTTGACTTGCTAAACTGAATAATTCACAGTTTGGATAAAACAAACCAGTTGTATGTGAGTAACATGTAATGCTGTAATGTAATTGCAAACATCATGTCCAGGGGAATTTATGTGGTTTGAGGTTGCAGCTTTCAGCCTCTTGGTGACAGAGGCTGATTCACAGCCAAACCTCCACTGACGCACAAGAGAAGATTGTAATAGGAGAAGATTTATCGATTGCATGTGTTTTTGCCCTGTGTAAGATAAGGTGTATAACGTTACAGCATTTATGTATTGGTCCAATTCGTTCTTGAAAAGGCTTTTTTCCCTCCAACACAATGACGTGAACGTGCAATAGAGTGAAATAAAAATGAAATGGGTCATAAAAATGAAAGCAAAAAGAAAACGCAGAGGAAGCTATTTGGAATATGGAGTAGTTCTCTATTTGGTATGAATGGGAGAATTGTATCCATTTCTAATGAATTAGGAAAATTCCCCATTACCAGTGATGCAGATGGAAATCTACCAGCAGATAAGGAACGAGACCTTTTGCGTTGTAGGCTGACTGAGCCTGTAAACACCATTTTGTTTCATGTGTCTTGTTTGCTCTTTCAAGTTTCAAGTCACACAGCGACAATATAAACATAACTTAAATAGTGCAAGGGTGGAAACTTCCACTGCCTACGGCCAAAAGGCACATATCAGAGAAGACACTTTGCAGCAAATGTTAATGCTAGACAAAAGGACTGGCCTCGCTCAAGTGAGTTGTTCTTTGAAATATGCCGTCTATGTTTGAAGCCACCTGAAATGCGTGTACATTCTGAAAATTGTTACATTTAAGTTAAATTTGAATGGAAAAAAAATGAAAAAAGAAGTTGGTGTTACATGGAAAAGTGAAGGCGAGGCTTCACTTTTTAGTCTCAGAAAGAATCTCTTTGGTCGTCGGCCTTTACACTGTAGATGATGGAATGACTAATGTATTTGTCTAATGTAAAAGGACACAAATGTCCTACGTCAGAGAATAGTATCCAGTAGTGAAACTTCACTGTGTTATATAAACATGATTTGGCACCTTCACAATATATAAAAGTGCCCCGTACAAAAATTGAATGAAACCACGAGCCACAGATTTGTCACGGGTTACTGTAAATTTATAGGGATGTCACAAGTTCCTCTTTTTTGACGCTGCTCAACAGCACCAACAATAGAACTGCACGTCGAATGTCAGATTGTCTCTACTGATAAATCATAACTGCGTTACAAAACTACAACTGTAGCAGATGATTGTGCTAAGAATACATGGGTAAAAGTCTCTGGGGACGTTTCTGATCTGATGACTAACCACTCGCTCGGGCCCTGAAAATGTCCGGCTCGGTTTGCCGTTACACCCCAATTGCGTGCAGTGTGTAGAAAGTTTCACATTCTCTCGAAGGCTTGTTTATTGGGAACTTACACACTGTAACGTCTAAATCAGGTGCTTTGATGAATCGGTGCTTTGATGAAAGTCTTGTCGCATTTCGCCTCATCTCACCTCATAATGATTAAGACAAAGGACACTAAATACAGAAAACTGACTAACTAGAAAGAGACCTGTAGGTCGCTTTGGCCTCATCTCTCACCCCAACCTGCCGTAATGCGATGATTGCTTTTTATTCATTACAAGCACCATACTGCACCAACACTGCTATACCATTTTATCACAGTTTGTATAGCTAACTTGTACCCATAAATCGCCTATTGTCCTTCTGAGCATGTCAGTGTTACAAGTGTATGGACAGACCAGCACTGAATAACCTGGTTCAGTTCAGTTTGGTTTAGCAGTGTGAAGCACCATCCAGCATGACGATAGGTAGGAGAGGTGTATGCTTATAGTCTTATAGTCTCCCCCCCAGCCGGATCAGATTCATGCTCCTCGGATTTCAGATTCACACTTTTTTCTTTTAGCACCGTTGATAAAGACAGGAGAGCGTTCCTGGATAATGGGGCTCCAAGCCACGAGAGAGAGAGCTTGCAGCAGAACGGCTTCAGAGCTCATACAGTATTAGTGGACTAGCAGTTCACAGGGTCAGTAGAGTTCTGCTAGATTCACGCTGCAGTAAAACACTGTGCGAGTGCCACGCCGGTGTTTCTGCTTCCGTCCTTATGCTTCGGCGTATGGCAGGTGGTACTGCTCTTCCCTCTTGTTGCACCGTTTGGCTACAATGGCCAAGTAGAGCACCAGCAAAATGAGCCAGTAGCAGGCGTAGAGTATCGTCCCCGCTATCAATAACGCTTTCTCTGTCTCGCTGAACGGCTCCTGCGTTTCACAGTAGATTGTGTAGGCCACGCCTCCAAGCAGTACCATGGCCCACACTGTGACAGGCACGGCGCCAATGAAGTTGACCACAATCTTCCTCCGACCCGACGTGCCCCAACCAGCTTTGTTGATGGTGAGCAAGGCAAATATCTTGGCGGGGAGCAGGCTGGACATGTAGAGCAGAGAGTAGAGCGACATGAAGATCATGACCAGGCTGCCTCGTAGGAAACAGGCGTAGGTGGCCTTCACCATACCGACCAGCTGAACCGTCAACAAGAACAGCAGAATGTTCCAGAGCCTTCCGCGGTAGAAGAGATGGATGACCGTGGCGACCAGGAAGAAGGGAAAGAAGCCGGTGACCACAGACTCGTAGGTCATCCAAAGGCTGTGCTTGTGGAACCACAGGGCATTGTAGAGCCACTCCCGGAAGTAGGACTTGCTCCATCGAGTTTGCTGGTTGAGCCAGCGCAGATAGCGGGTCGGCGTCTCAGTCTGGCACTGCGATCGCGCTGTGAACTTTGTCTTGTAGCCAAAGCTGAGCACCCGGTTGGTGAGGTGGCGGTCGTCACCAAAGCTGCACTTGGAGCCCAGGAAGGTCTGGTGGTACCAGGGCTCCAGGAAGCGCTGGAGGAGGGAGTTCCTGTACATTCCCAGAGGGCCACTGATACACTGGACACATCCAAAGTATGACTGGCAGGCCCGCTCTATGTTGAAGGCCATCCAGTAGCGCACACTGCTCAGGAAAGAGATCCACGAATCATACTTGTTGAGAATCTGCAGGAGAAACAAGAACAAAAATGGAAATCAAGGCACAAATTTGTGATCAATGTATTGCAGCAGTTTTCAATCGTGTGCCTTGGACGGCCAAGAGTATGTAGGCTTTCATCAGTCGATTTCACCGATTGTGGTGAACTAGTTGGTGAAATCAGCTAGTGTAGTCTTCAGCTGGTGTAGTCTTCAGCTGGTGTAGTCTTCAGCTGGCACGCAAACCTGCTTACTTACCTGTACATCTCCACCGACCCCTCCCACCATCGGATCTTCCTCTAGGATTTTCAGCATTTCTATGGTACATGCTGGGTCCAGAACAGTGTCCGAGTCGCAGACCTGAAAAAGCACGCAACAAACACAAGAGTGGGTCACACTCACCCCGATTCAGAAACACACAACAAATGGTCAAATTGAGCTGCAGGTGTTGCAGAATGCCCTATTATAGTATGGCTACTGATTTCCAGAGTAGAAATGAAATGAGAGGCTGCTGACAGCAGGACCCAGCTGGTTCATCGTAATCACACAGTACTAGGTCAGCTGCATACATGACCTTTGACCGGCATCAAGGACAAAGAGGGCACGCAACAGCCGGCGAGGATAGGTGATTTGGTTATCAACCGTCTGTGGGCTCCATGGCACACAATGTAAAGTGCAGTGTAGAGGCCGGTAGAGGCTGCCAGTCTTCTCGGCAATGGTCTCGTTTGTTTACAGCAACTATATTAATATCTCAAAATGAATGTGGTGATGATTTATTGATACACATAGTCTCTTTAAAGCCTGTGCCTTAAAAGTATTAAGAATACAGAGCATTTAGAGCTCACACTATGAGCACTATCCAAACAATGTTCAGTTCAGTCCCAAATAGCCGTTTAAATTTGCTCCATTCATAGCAGCACGGCCATCTGTATGCGTCAGCACAGAAGCAGTGCAGATATCTAAATCAGCAATACAGTATCTGCTTGATGTGAGTGTGCATATGAATACAAATGGGCCTCCACTTGTGAGATGGCACTGTGTAATGTGATTATCTCTGGCTATTGCCCCCTTGTGTGTGTGAGTGTGTTCACAGCTTTATTGATCTTGAGTGGAAATGCTTTAGTGCAAGGCCTTCTGCCAAAATCCTGTGGTAACTTTGTAGAAGGAAAACTATCTAGGAGTTAAATAGAGAAATCACTTCAGTGGGTAAAGCATAACATCGAAGAAGGTTATCTTTGAGGAGGCGATACAAATGACACAATACCAAAAATTGTGGACAACTATTCTTGAAAAAATTCAGAAAGCCTTTATTTGGCAACTAGTGAGATAACATGTACATACTGTATTGTCTGTGTCTGAGTCCCTTACCTGCACATAATCCACGCTGTCCCCCAGCGCTTTAAAGGCAGTGTACATCACCTCCCTTTTGCCTCCCCACTCTTGCATGATGCAGGAGTAGCGGCAGCTTCTGACCAGCCGGGCCAGGCGAGCTGCCTCCTCCATGTGCACCGTGCTCCTTCCTCCTCCTCCGACGCCTCCTCCCCCGCTCCCGTCGCTGTGGTAGTTCCCCTTCCACACCATACTGCCAGCCTGGTCAGCCCCTCCCATCACCTCCTGGAAGATGTCCATCATGTAGTGATCTTCGGGCCTGTTCCCGTCCACAACAAGCACCACTTTCAGGCCGGGGAAGGAGATTCGGCGGATGCTGCGCAGGCACTTCCTCAGGTAGTCCGGGTCCTCCTGGTAG